>JARQTH010000357.1:521286-559436 GCA_030142595.1 Trachelus iudaicus | reverse complement strand
CACGTGGCGATGCAGTGTTGACGTTGAAAAGTTAAAAAAAATTTAATGCATTTGTTATGATGATCGATTATGGAGAAACGATACGGGGTGTTTGGCTTGAAAAATGATATATTTGGATATTGACGATAAATAAATATTTATCGATCATTCGTCATTTTTTCACTGTTCAAGGTTCACTGTATTTCGATAATCCAATTAGACTGGCTAAACGATACGTGCATTGCGCGATGCACGTGGCGATGCAGTGTTGACGTTGAAAAGTTAAAAAAAATTTAATGCATTTGTTATGATGATCGATTATGGAGAATCGATACGGTGCTTCGCTTGAAAAATGATATATTTGGATATTGATGATAAATAAATCTTTATCGATCATTCGTTATTTTTTTTTAAACACCGTGATAAGCCTATCGGCTATTTTTTTTTATACGGCAGACTGTATAGCCCTGCTGCGATATTTTCGACGAGTATCCATTTCGTACACGGATTGGGTTTTGTTTTTTGAATGAGCAAATATAATGTAATATGTTTGTACTAAACTATATCATAAATTCATAATACACGTAGTCGTGCTGATACCAAATTTTGTACGAAAGTCTAGTAACTTTCACTGGTTGGTCAGAGACACGGATTACTGAAAATTACTATATCGATTGATTTATTATAGATTTCATAATTATCATATAACCAGCCGTTATGAAAATTTTCAATGTAAAATTAAAATTTCGAAATTCAAAAAAGACTTATTTTAAGTCCTGTTCGCACTCTCGCGCATGATCCATCACTGTCGATCATTCGCATACGAATCTCCTAAGCAAAATACATATGTACAACCACACACAAAAACATAATTGGCAACGATCCCAGCCCTGAGCCCATAGTAGTGACCCGGGATCTGCTGACAGCCAATAGGTGCTCTGCTGCAGCCGGTAAACCAGGTTACCGTTATTTACAAAATACTAAAAAAATTGCTGATTAATTAAAAAAAACTCATAACCAGGTAAACGATGTTAATTTTTGATTTTAATTGCTAAAAAAAATTTTTTTCTTCGACTATTGCCTTACGGCCCGAGAGGGAGAAAGTCATACGGCGATCAATGGGTTAGCCACGGCCATGGAAGACATAACAGAGAGATTGGCTCTATAACGGGTGACTCGTTAGCAACCGAACAGCACGCGCCTACGTCACGATATCTATTCCTTTAATATATCTATATATATGACAATATTGATTCCGCCGCGTCAGCTGCCTGCCTGCCTGTGCTCGGCTGCTCGGCTGCTTGCTGTGGCTTGGCTATCCTACCGCACTGTAACCTACATTCTGTTATACCAGTGTTATCTGCTGTTTCGAAAAAAGATCGCGATAATTTACGACGGATTTTCGAAGTAAATTAATTCATTATTTTGAATTAAAATTCAGAAGGCAGTTTGATTAGGTTTACCGATTGAACAAGTGTCTCTGGATTGGGTGTCTGTTTGCTCGCTGTGGTTTGGTTAATCAATTGAAAATTAATTTATGTTCTCTCGTAGAAATCGTTAGGAATGTTTTTTTTTTTTTTATAGTGATAATTTTGTCATTCGGGCTGATTAGGAAATTTTTTTGTTTTTTTGGAACCTGTCATTATGCTCGTGGTTATGCTAATGCAATCTAAGCTATATTTTGTGGTTTCTATTCTGTTGGCAATCATTAATTTCGTAAGCGTTCGATAATTTATGGTTAGGTAATATTTTTTTTGGTTTTTTTAGGTAATGAATTTAATTTTTTTTTTTTCGATCAAGTGATAAGTGTGCCGATTTTATCGATTTCTGATTTTGTCTAGGGAATTGTGATCGTTAGATTAAGACGGACTGGTGTACGCGGTGGGAAAGTAAATTACGATTTTTGTGTTTCCTAATCGCGCTGGTAAGACTGTTTCGAAAAAAAAAATTGTCCAGCGTAACGATCAGTTTCGATATCGTCGTTACGGTTGCCCGGAGAGTCTGAGAGAAAACTGAAGAATCCGTGACGATTGCGTTCATTTTTCTTAGAATCCGATAGAACAGTATTCAAAATTTTCATTGGACACTTCGTTAATTTTTATATAACAATTTTCGTACATTAAACTATATTCGACACAAAGAAATTTGACGTTCTCAAAAATTACCATTGTTTATTTAGCGTATAAAAATTTTACCCAAAATCTCGAAAAAAATTTCGGCTACGTCTCCCCGTAAAATAAAATTGGAAAAATACTAATTTCCAGCTTTCATGAAATTTCGCAAATTTTCACCGAGTCACCGCGAACGACGTCAAACGGAAGTTGAGACCCGGAAGTCGAGAATTACACGGGATATGCAAGGCATCCAAGAGAGTCGCCATTAATTTTCTCATTTCGCCAAGCGGAAATTGTCGTAGGACAATGATAAAAGAAAAGCTAACCAAGCTCGAGCAATTACCCACCGAGTGGATCTTCGTATTTCGTATTTCTTGCACTCGGCTAGTCTCGCGAGTACTCGGCTTTTCTTTTTCTCTCTATTTTCCCCGCCTTTCTTTTTCGCGCCGTCAGCTCAGCTCGACAAAAATAATGACGCATCGATTTGGAATCTCGCGATTTTTTTTTTCCCTCGAAACCAAAAAATTTTCGTATTACAAAAAATTTCACGTATTCTCAAAAAATATCTGTCTCTATGATAATTAAATTCGGACACCCTGTATACGTACGCACGTTTCTCTCCTCTACTCCGGTCATCGTTTCTCCCTCGCCTACTACTCCCTTGCCATTATATATATATATATTTTTCATAAAATAGTCTCCTATATAATAATATCCAATTACGTTACCACCGCCATCAGACGTGACGTATCCTCGTCTGGTAGTTTCATAGAAATTAATCTAGATGGCTACCAGCTAGCTTCTCCTCTCGTACATACTGACCTGAAAGAATAAAAGAAAACAAAGATATGATTTCGTTCCGGACTCGAATTCGAAGAATGATCTAGAAGACAGGAAATGAACGATCTCGAAGCGAGCGTACCCCGAATTAAATTCCGCGATTATAATTTTAAAAAAATCGCGCGAAATTCAAATCCAGTCCAAAAGAAAAATTCAAAATTAAAAAAACGTACCCGCATCCCTAACGCTTGAGAACGTACCAAAAACTTACAAAAATACCAAAACGAACTTTTAAATTCCTCATTACCATACACGGAATCGACCCTCCGTGGACCCCTCATTAATTAACGAATTTAATTCATATACCGGAGCCTCCCGTCCAAGCCGACCATTGTTACCTTAAGCTTCGTTCCCAGTGTTAATGGGAATTAGGCCCAACGGTACGCAGTTCGTCCGTTACCACAACATCATACATAAATACCATACGTGTACCGTAAAAATACCATATACGGTAAACAGGCACACGTAGCTCATACATTTCCAGCAAAAAAAAAAAAAAGGCATAAACCGCGTATCCCGTGCGTGCGCGAAAACCCATTGTCTTTACGGTTGGCAGACGCGACGCCGGCAGGAGGTCCGGAATTTTCCGGTAACGGGAAAAAATGGTGCCCGGCAGACACGATAACACGAATTTCTTATCGAGCCGTACGCACTTCCTCGATACACATATCACGCATATAAAAATACCTACGTCACGTGCACGCGCCTACAAAAATATACTATTTTTTAATGACCCTTCAAGGGGGTCACCTGGAAGCAGACTAATTGTTTCTCGGAGACGTCGAGGAAGACCCACGTTGAGGTGGCACGATGTGAATCGGACTTGAGTTTCGTAATGGAAACGAAAAAAAATACTATGCACTGCGCGCGATCAGCTGATTCCGACGCGAGGGGTAGCCGACTGGTTACTGAACCTGCACGCAGAGACACCCCACGTGTACCGGAAGTCCCCCTCCCCCGCTGCCCCTGGCGACCTCTTCTTTTCCTTTATCTTTTATCCCACATTGTCCTGGCTAGCGTGCATTGTTTTGAGGCACCGTGCGAGAAGTGCAGTAGGGGGAGGAGGGGGTGAAAGGCCAGCGAGAGGGGAGTGTCTTATTGATTTTTTTGCGAACATCTGATCCGAGAACAGTGTCAGTGGGAGGTTCAGGGGATGCAACTGTTACAAAAGAGTAAGAGAGATAAATAATTGAGAGATAAGATGAATATGTTGTCAATCAATTTTTTTTTTTGGTGGTTTCCAGCTTTTAGGGTTTTTTAGTCATTGACTATATTTTTTATTCTCTCTCTCTCTCTCTCTCTCTCCTTGAGCCGATAGAGTTTTCCTATTTTATTACAGTGGCTGTGCCTGTTGCCAGGGTAACCACCAGCCTGGATTCCAGGAGGGTGGAGCTTTTTTTTAGTGGTGGCAACGATGGGTGAGGAGGGGAGGGAGTGCTAGCCTTTCACTCTTTCTTGTTGCTTCTCCTATCATCCCTTTGTTCTACGACGGGGACTCTCTCTCTCTCTCTCTCTCTCTCTCTCTCTCTCTCTCTCTCTCACGAGTGACTGGAATATCATGGAGCACGTGCTAGGCGTTAGGTAACGTCAGTTGATTGTGAGATTGACAGTCCGAATCATTTCAGTACGGCAAGACTTGATCAATTAATAATTTTATCGAAGATCATCGTCAATTATTAATTAAATTTTGCGTGTTAATTATGCAAGTTTGCAAAAAAATTTTAAGATTTTAGTGGTAAGAGATATTCAAATTGGCGAAAGAGATGCGGTTATGTCTTTGGTACGCGGTTTCTATATGGTATATTTATATGGGCATATGTATATAGAGCAATGTCAGTTTCGAAGAGTCTTCACGGCGACGCCGGAGCGCCCTTCAGGACGAGAGCTGGCGGCAAGTGGAGACGTTTCAAAGGCTGCGAAACTGAATGGCGAATTTTCAAGATCGCGAAGCATAAAGAACGTCATTCGCTACTCGCAAGATGCTCGACCGTCCTTGAGATAAAATTTTCAAGTACGAACACCTGTATAGGTGGTCCATTTTAAAGTCTCTGTGGAGTTATGGTACGTCTGTATCGACGTCAAATTAGATGCAAAATCTTTTTTTTTTCTTTATTGGAACCAATCGATTTTATCTTGCTGAGAAAAAGGGAACGGAATTTTCTTAGCCGAATTTAAACGAGTGGAAAACGACTGGTGCGCATGCGCAGATTGATTGTTATAAATGAAGCGTAGGACCCTCGTAAATTATTGTGGATTTGCGAACGCGTAAATTAGCACGGGAGATATTTCAAAAGAAATCAAATTTTAACGACGACAGAAATTGCGGCCGTTGTTGTTCAGAGATTCTTATGGATTCCTATATATATATATTATGAAATTTGAAAAAATATATATAGATATAAATATTGTGCAAGAGCACGGTTACGCGCGTTCGTAAAGATTCAGCGTTTCCTTAAAAGTGATCTTGCATTACGTATTTTTAGAGAATTTACTGGAATCCAAAAAAAAAAAAAAAAAATTTGATAATTCTTCGAAACGCTCAGAGTGTCCTTTGAACGTCCCACGTAATTCCCCTAGAATTATTCATAGGCATCTATTGACCACCCTGCAGATCAAAAAAGATCAGTGCGGTCCAAAAAAGCATTTTCGTGGATCCTTATCGTGATCCCTGAAAATCCCGGCAATCGCCAAGAAAATCCCTAGGCGATTTAAAGCCTTAAGAAAAAAAAAAGCACGTACCAGATTATACGAGATTTTTTGTTTCAAAATTATTTTTCAAAATACAAAAAATTAGTTTCACCCAACTACTCGCCGCGTTGTATCGAAGAAACACGAGGCAGGGTATTTGTCGATCTCAGGAAACTACGACCATAGGAGAGAGAGCCATTAAATTTTCACGAATCGTTAAAGCCGCAATTTCACCGAGAGATACGAGACGAAGGGTTGGCGACCCCTTGGGGTACAGCGAGATGTATAGGCAACCTTTTGCTGCGGTGACGGAAGGGGATAAATAATCCAAGAAGATGACCATCTTAGCCACGCACGTATAGACATATCTGTTGGCTATAGAGCTATCGCGTCAGGATTACCAGGATCTGTCGCTACGATGAAAACTAAGCAAAGGACCGAACTTTAGCTTTCGCTTTCAGCCGTCGTGAACGACGTAAGCCGCGTCCCGACGGCTTCGAGAGACACGAGTCGAGTTAACGTTAAACCCGGATCTTATATCTTATATAGGGTGCAGATACCTACTTTACCGACCTTCCTGATCGCCCGCTTGGAAATGAATTATTTTACGACTCTGGAAATAGGACAGTCAATGTCCAACGTTGCCACAGACTTCTTATCTAATACGTATTATAAATTTCGATAAAGTACGAAAAACAGCACGAAGTTTATTTAGTCATTTTCATGAGAATTTATTCTCCATCAATGAAAAACATCCTAAACCTGAGGAAACTCCTTCCAAGACGCGGTCACAGGATTTTCAAGATGTCACGACCTCGTTTGAAAGGGGGTCGCGCGGTTGTACTCGCCCTAAATTTTAAACTGGAGTACCCCCAATACCAGGTCTCTCAAACACGGGCAAAATGCCAGCCAAAAAGTTACCCCGTGAGAACGAAAAGAATCGGAGGAAAAATACGCACCCCTCCACCCCCCCCCCCCCCAAAAACAATCCGAAAATCGTTACCCGAGTGCAAGAAAATTTTATAACGCCAAAAAAAAACCCCCACCACCCGTTAAAAACAAACCCGGAAATTGCCCCGCGAGAACCCCTCGATACTTAAAGTTCTATCGGCTTCCATGCGCCGTACAGTCTATGCGGACTGACTGTGACTTTTGTCTCGCACTGTACACACGTATCCCCACTCCTCCTTCACCTCTCGCCCATTTACCAGAAACTTCACGAAAAACAAATAAATCGCCACGCGGGAGTCCTCGGACGTTATACGCGGAGAACGTGGGACGTCAGAAATGTCTACCGGTACATAATACGTCCCACGTATGTTATTCACATACGTATCCAACGAGTGATTTCGTAACGTGTCGTCACCGTTCAAGTTCCGTAGATATCATAATGAATTTTTTTTTTTCCATATACAATCAACCACTCCCCGTCTCTCTCTCTCTCTCTCTCTCTCTCTCGCTCACCCGTATATTCCATCTCAAATCGATACCCAATAAGACATGTGCTCGGAATCGTTTAAAAAACAGGACGTTTACTGGTGGCGCCACCCCAGTGACAGTGAACTTCAAAGACGCGTGGGTTTTCCCAACCAGACAAAAGACAATTCCACATTGGTCAAAGAAAGAGAGAGACCTTCGAGCTGACAGAAGCAGGAAATTGGAATTTCGAATCGAGGTGGATTGGATGGAAAAAAATGATGCAAAGAAAAAAGGGGATAATTTTGAAAAAAAAAAATGACAATCATAATCCAATTACGTGTTTGCTCAAAATTTTCTTCACGCCGATTGACCTGTAGCAGCGTTTTGCAGCTAGAGGGAACAAGGTCATAGGGCAGGCGCGCGTTTTGGTATAGCAGTCACAGGCGATTGGTATATGGGTCATCAAAGTTGGAGTCTAGTTTCTATCAAAAAAATACGTGCCTGAGTCTACTTGAGTGACTGGCTTGATGGGGGGACTGACTGATCGACTGGCTGACTGCGTTATTATCAGGTACCTAAAGCGCGCACGCTACGTTTAACAATCTTTTGGTAAGTCTGACAAGCCACGGTATAGATCCCCTTTTATATATATATATATATATATATATTGTATACCATGCATATGAGCATATAAAAAGTACATATAAAAATCAACTACAGTCCAGAGTCACGAAACACACGGTAATATCTGGCAGGCCACAGCTGATTGTCACGGACGTGAATGATATTTTTGAAAACGATTGTACCAGCCCGAGCGACCCAACCTATTATATTCTTAAGGCGTGTTCACAGCGCTTTAGGAAAAGGCAGGACGACGAATTGGTGCCAGATTAAGAGAGCGTTTCTACATACTATTTTATCTGTATTGTGTATACGTATGTGTATGTGTACACACACATACGCTGCCCCATGCACACCTATGTAAAAAGGTAACAGTTAGCTCTGTTAGTCACCCACATAAGGCGGGTTCGCAATCCGCTAGTCGATAATTTTATTCGTCGCACGCAGAAAAGGTTCGCGATTCTATTCTCGCGTTTCGCTGGGCACGATTTCATAAACGCTTGGGAAACCGATATACCGGGTGTACGTTATACACTGATATACGTACGATGCACATATGAGTCATAAATTTGGCACACTCGTATACAGGATATACGATGTATGTATATGACGAAACGATGTCGCGACAAGTAAAATTTTGAGTATGAAAAAGAGGATCTTAAGAATTTGCAAAAAAAGCATATTGAGTAACGGGGATTTTCGAAATAGCAATGTATCGTGGCAAAGGAGATCGGTTGTCGGGATGTATAATATCTAGCACGGAACTACGCCCTGCTGAGCCAATGTCAACGGCCACGACTTAACAATGGGCCATTTTTACATGGCTTCGTTGCGTACGAGTCTCTTTCTCCCTCGAGTCACTTACCGATCTCTCTGGCCGTCACCTAAAGCCGTACGCGCACGGCAAAAAAAATAAATTACAGAGAGAAAAGCCGTTTGATCGGTAAAAAAAGTTACCGATATTGAAAAAAAAAGTGCAATTTTAAATCCGCACTACTTGTATCGGTATATTTTATATGTATCGCACGTGCGATCTGAATAGATCGGTATGCTGCCAAAGCTCCATTCGCGCCGAGTGAAAGTACCCGTGTCTCAGCCTAACCTAATAACATCCTGTTATCGGCTAGAAAATTGTATGTCCCTAATTTTTTTCTCTAATCCGACACTCGCGATTTTCTATTGCGATCGGTATGAGATTTTTGGAATAGGCTAAGATAGTAGAAGATCGGTTCGAAGTAAATGTTGTGGGACAAACCAGTGAAAAATATTACGAATAATTCTGTAAGCGATAAGCGTACCGATTTTCTTCGTAAGAAACAGTAGATATCGCCACGGGTCGATTCATAGTCAGACGAAGATCGGTTAATTGCGTGGATCGTAAGAGCGAAGTGGATAGTTGCCAGGGTGATCAGACGCGAATGAAAGACTGGTTGCGGAGGAAAGGAAAAATTTTTGCAATTATTAGAAAAGGATTTGAGAATGATTGTCGATCGAGATATCGATCGATCCGTATACCGATCTTACCTGAGAGGTATGTCTTGGCACACATGATGTAACCGCACATTTGACCGATTTTAGTCCACACGGTCTTCAGGAGTTCCGGATTATACATGGATCTGACAGTTGCAGACTAAAGGTGCGATCACACTGGAGAGTTTAACAAAAGATCGATAGGATGATTGATCGGTAAAAAAAATTGTCTTTCTCTTCTCTCGACGTTCTCGTCTCCTATCGATACGTTGCTTCCTGTATGCCGATTTTCTCTTTATTTTTTTGTTTCTTCGTTTCTTGCGCCGATCACGTAACGATCCGACATCACCTTGGAATCAGGATCAGAATCCGATCGCTCTTGTTCGCCTTATGGGCAATCTAGACAGTCGCCATTTGCCGTCCGATTGGTAAGGATTGGATAGGCAATCGGTAGCAGGTCTACAGTTGCCGATCATTTCCAAATAATTTGATGGATAAGCTTGGTGCGCATTTTGATCTGTAGGGGGGGGGGATGAGAGGAATTTTGAGAAAAAAAATGAAGACTAATTTACGTGAGAAATTTTCAAAAAAAAAAAAGAAATGAAAAAAAGCGATTTTTTTTAAAGATTATATATCGATCGTCTCTCTTGGCTCTCTTGCTTCTCTTTTCACGTTGAATGATCTTAGTTCGCGCAATCAGGTGATTTCGTAACGCCGCTTAAGATCGCAACGCGTTATCCAATAGATACGAAATGCCAGGATAGTTTCTATTTCGGCGACGAGTCGCTGCCTTGAAAACGCGACATTCACCGAAAATGGACATCGAATAAAAAAAGCTAACCAAACTACTCCGCGACGCTACAGCATCTCATCGAAAAGACATATACGCATAGAAAAAAAAAGTCAAAATATCATTGCAAAAACAATCTTTCAAAAAATCACGTAAAAACGAGTAAATCCAAATGCTATAAACAGCCAATGGCATCCTTGACTCCCGATTAAATTCCGTCGTCGCGACGACCTTCGGTCAGCGTCGTTACGTCACTAAAAATATGCAAGCACGGACCATCGCTTGCTACAAACTCAGTCCCGAAGAAAACTATGCGCACGAAGCTTAAACAAAAACATTTTTAAAAAATCCAAAAATACACATTCCACTCCAATAAAAGCAATCCCTCCAAAAGATCCCTGCTGGATACGCATCCAAAAAAAAAAAAAAATTTCCAAATAAAAAAAATTCCAACCAAAATCTAAAAAGCCTAAAAAACGCCCAAATAAATTTTCTACGACCGTCGCGACGCCACCCCTTTTTTCACTCTCAACCTCATCCATCCGCCCAGTTTGACGCTTCTCCCTACCCACCTACTATGCACGCGCTACGCTCATCTCCCGTTCGCAGCCTCCAACGAGAAGAAGTGCCAGCAGACGCCGCTATAAACCCAATTCCCGATTTCCAATCCAATGACGATATAAAAACGCGGCCGACAACTCGACGCTACGAACCGGTCGCGCGGATCGAATGTGACTGACTGACTGACTGACTGCCGAGCACATTTACCGACTCGGCCGATTCCGTCTCTCACGCACTCACGCGCCCTCACGTATAACGCACGTAACCCAAACCGAACGAACACCAGCAGCAGATACCGACATTCGTTCCCGGCGCAATAAGACACGAAATTACCAAAGAAATTATAAAACGATAAAACTCTACAAAGAATTACTGAACTGGAGACAGTCGTTGGTAACGGTAACGGAATGATATACGGGATGGCAAAAGGGTGGGGGAGGCAATCATTAAAAAATCATATGACGTCAACGCAGTGCCGATTACAAATTTTCAAAGCCTTGTACGTACGGGTATGTATACAGGTATATTACACACTGATAATAATAACAACAGTATACATACGGCAGAAACCATACACGTATGTGATGCATGCGAACTGAGTGACAATAATAATAATAGCACAGGTATACAGTGTAAATTGTATGCTACTAAAAGGTACAGTCCCAGTCATGAGTTTGGTTAATGAGTAATCTGTTTAATATACTTATATATGTCAAGTGAGTCACCACCGCCCGGTCCCCCCGTTTGAGGGGAGGGTGGGAGGTTATGGAGAAAAATGAGATTTTATATTTACGTATGTATATTGGCATTGAATCGTCCGAACGGATGTTTTACGTATATTCAACTTCCGTTTGGGGACAATAGGAAAGGAAAAGAAAGAAAAAAGAAAAAAAGTGTTCACAAATCTTTTTTTTCTTTTTCTTTCCCGGATGGATATATGAAAAAATTTCCTGCACGTGCTTACGGTCCATGGAATTAATATATCGGAGGAGAGAACAAAGAGATGTAATACGGTGCGATCTCACGTGGTTGAGATTCTTTTGCTTTTTTTTTTAAAACGTCATGTGTTTGACAGGTGGATATTTTTTGAACAAATATATGTATATCGTTATCACAAAGTATATTCAGCTGAGGTTAATTTTGATTGACATTGTAAAAAAAAAAAAATGATAAAAATCAAAAATTAAATTTCTGCATTTAGGGAACGAATTAAAAAAATTCCCGTTCTAGGATACCGATGGAAATTTTTGGTTTGGAAATTTAACGCCGGGTATTGTCAATTACGCGTATAAAATTTGTAAGTAAATTTTTAGTTTTCAAATTTATAAATAAAAAGTAATTTTTTTAAATACATATTTTATCCAAATCAAGCTCAAAGCTTCCCACGCAGATTTTTACGCGCATTAGAAAACTGTAATTCGCGACGAGATAAATTTGCAATAATTCGAATTTACGCGGTTCGGCGGATTCCAATTATAACGTATCTTGCCGAGCAATATTAATAGCAGGTTAAACTATGGATTGGTGTTAATTAGAGGCTATCAGCGAGAATCGTGCGTGCAGTCATATGTGCACGTATGAATATATAGATATACAAAGTGTAATCACATAAGGCACGTGCAATGCTGCCC
The DNA here is from genome assembly GCA_030142595.1 of Trachelus iudaicus. Taxonomy (NCBI): domain Eukaryota; kingdom Metazoa; phylum Arthropoda; class Insecta; order Hymenoptera; family Cephidae; genus Trachelus; species Trachelus iudaicus. The sequence continues at coordinate 547,323 of JARQTH010000357.1, read as the reverse complement.
AGCTGGAAATCGGCTGTACCGAGTATAACATAATTATTAGAAAGACAGAAGGTGCGCATGCGCGTGATTTACGCTAAAAATAATTTTTGAAAAATCGATCGATCGATAAATATCGATATCCAATTGGATTATCTAATTATCGGATTCCACCGAGTATTATGCTTATCCAGTTAGTTTTTCAGGGAGATAATTTTGTTTGTTGGTGAAAAAAAATTTTTTTTTTTTTCAAAAATAAACAATCTACATATCAAAACGGTAATAACGAAGTCGGACTGCACGTACGCGGCTGACAATGAGTTCAGTTCGTTTGGCCCCAATCGCCTAGGTCTCTGACGTCATCGATATAAACTTGCAAGACATGTGTGTTCGGTTAACTGTACTTTTCATGGGTGCGCGAGCGCGTTGCGGAAAAAGATAAAGAGAAAGAAAAAGATAATTGGAAAGAAAGAATATTAGAAATATATATAAAGGAAATACACGAAATATATATTTTAAGCGTCGTTGATCTTTATGGGAATTTACTTTCGATTTTTTATATATAAAAACAGTCCAACGTTTTGCGGGTGATTGTACGAGAAATCTCATTTTATTAATTATTATCTGTCTGGTATATGTCTATATATATAATGTATATGGATATACATATACAGTATGTATATACATAATAACAGTTTAAGTACAGTCTCTGCAGACACGTGGTTACCAAGTAACGAAATTATCTGTCGGATTAATAATCGACTCTGACAGAGAACACGATTTAAGTAGAAATTCAATGACGCACAGTATAATCCAAAAATGCGAAATGGATACAAAGTGGACCACGAAAAAAAGTAAAAAAAGTCGAAATTCGTAAATTCAAAATTATCTGTGACACGTATAATTTTTTATTATCGAAATGCATGCAAATTTGAAAAAAAATTAAAAAATCAAATGCAGGCCTTTAATTGGACCATTTACAAGGATACGGAACATGGCTTTTATCAGTAAAAAAAATTGAGTCGAAAAGAGTAAAAAAAATTAAAGGCCTCCATTTTCTATACCGGTCCACTGGCTGTCTGGAGTCATTAAGAAAAATAATCTAGTCCAGATTCTCTTGACTCTCAGAAACAGTCATGACGGATGAACGTTTCAGGAATGCGGAATACCTTTTTCTCATTCTCTTTCCTTGTACTTCCCTGCCCCGCAATTCCACAAGGATTCCCGCAACTCCCAGTTACGACTGTGAGAAAATTCTCGGGAAGCCAAGGTCCGCAATACGATTACCGAACTCGAGAATTTCAGGATGAGAATTTATCTTTTCGATATTTTTCAAACGAACAATTCAAATTAACGACCTTCGTTCCTGAAAGCGTCTCAATGCTAATGGGGGCTTCGGAAGTGGCACTTAAGGAAAAAAAAAAAAGAAAGAAATGGAAACGATATATGTATTCGATATCCAAAAGTGAAATTCCTCATTGAATGTTGAAGAACAAAAAAATAATGACGTACTTATCTAAACGTACTTTTTGAATATATACAATTATTTTCCGAATTTAAGTGTTTCCTCAGTTTTTAAAATTCTTACCTGTCCCATGTCCTATAGATGCTTTGTTAATGACGTATACAACATTAGTAAAGCAATTAGTCAGACCTAATGATCTACTGACTACCGGATTTTCGTAATGACTGAAAAGGATCGTCTATTGATAAATATAAGAATGTACCTTTCAAAATGAAAAAGCAAATATTTCTTTTTATTCTACTTCGTCCATTTCGCTCCACAATGGCCAAATAGAACCTGATATTCGTATATACAATAGCTAATGACTTTTCGGTCCCGCTATGTGGCACAAAAGGCAAATTTTTGTAATTTATTCGCGTTACCGTAATTAGTACGAAATAATCATCAGTTAACGAGGATTGAAATACTCGACGATAAAGTCAAAAATTTTAAGAATTATTACATAAAGATATTTTTGAAATATTTATTTAAACCAGATAGTGTACAGGTTTTGAATTGTTTTTTTTTTATTAATTACAGTTTATCAAAGGTTTTACCAAAATTTTGGTCGATCGGAAATATTGATGAAAATAAACTACCCTTGTTCATTCGTCCATGTAAAAAGGGTACTTCGAGAGGGTTGTGTCCATTATACCGAATAAATTAATCAGACTAGATGGCTTCCATATATAAACCAATATCACATATACTTGACTCTGTCAAAGTTCCTATACCCAAATAGAATCGACTCGAGTAGAGTTCCTGAGCCAACCACTTTGCGTTTGAAATTTCATGTAACGTTATTGCGACGGGAAGTCAATGTAAAGCAAAGACAGTTTCGTAAAGAAATTGCGTGGGAAAAATTTTTTACTTTCAAAATTAAACGAATTTTTGAAAATTTTTTTCCTTGATCGTTACTCTTACCCAAAATTGTAGTGAACGAATTAATAAAGCATGCGGACCGAGCATTTTCATTGATAAAAAAAAAAACTCTGGGGAGTCTGGTACTTCTCATCAATGATTCCCGTAGGAACGTCGAAATCAACCCTAAGCACAGGTATTCCCAGGGGAACCCCGAACTTTCCTGAATTGCGATCCTTATTTTTCACGGAAACGTGGAATTTCGGTAAGGCCCGTTTGCTAAGCAATTCCCATAAACGATATGTTATCGCTCTCGGCTACGTTGGAGAACGTTAATCAAGTAGTAGTGGTGGTGGTGGTAGTAATGGAGTCGATACTGGTCAGACGATATTTATCAATGACTGCCATTACGTAGACATACATTACTATGCGGAATTGCGCACTGTGTAATTTAATGATTCGAATTTATAAAAATATATAGTAACCGATTACACCGAGCATATAATCTCGAATGATTTATCGGATGATTGAATGACTTTTTGTAAAGAAGAAATAATTAGCTCACCTAACGGCTCTTTCAAAACCTTGGAAAAATAAAATTTTGAATTTCTATTCGAAAAAAAAAAGAATGTAAATTTATAACAGAAACATTACCGACCGTCAATTACTGTTACTCTCGATTTTGAGTCATGAAAATCACGGAGAAACTTGACAAATGACACCCTAGGGGCACGAACATTCGAACGTGAGATCTGCCGATCCCGAAGATCATCAAAAGATCATGGCAATGATCCTGGATCGAGATTCGACCCAATGACCCACATTCTCATCAGTAAGAATCCGGTATATCGTCACGATGAAGTCAAGGCTGACGTCAGGATCCCAAATGGAATCATATAAAGTATTTTTCGAAAACAAGTTTCGAAAATAAACCGAAAAACAACTTGCACTTCTCCACATTACAAAAAGATTTACATAACGGGTGATGGGTGAAAAAAAAATTTTCGAAAGAGTAAACCACAAAACGCACACACTTAACAAACATTTTTTTTTGGTTAAAAAAAGTTAAAAACAAATAATGACTTTTCTTATCGTCCTTATCGTTATCGTTAGAAACAATTATTTTTCAACAGTTCATCGTCCTGCGTACATACATTAACTATCGTAACCCCTTATCGTCTAAAGGACAGAGTCCTTACGATATCGTTTCGCGTGCGACTTGTCTCTGGCATAAAATTATCTTCTTCCTTTTTTCTCTTTCTCTTCTTTTATATCCGTTCTCATACTACCGGAGCTGTTCATAGCTTGCATACACGCATTACGCAACAGATGGCTATATAAGTGGAACATCTGTGGATAGTGCACGAGTGACGTGCACGTGTGTGTAATCTCTCAAAGGATCATCAATTCCAAACTAAATAAATGGAATTGACTAATTATCTGGTACATGTTGCAGTTCCACGATAACGGTCTGTGCGTAATCACATATAGCATTTATCGTTTATTTGCACTTCCCGTGCGGAGTTGCATGCGTGCAATTCCACGTAAAAAAATATATTCGCAAAGAGCAATTGCAATTTCGTTAAAAAAAAATCATAGACAACTTCAACGATTGACGCGGATCATGAAAATGTTAAAAACCAATAGAATTTCACGATTACGTTAGTCAATTGTGGAATTGCGAGACTTCAAGGTCGACTCGTAAGCTTTTCTATCCTTCATTCATGTTTCTGTATCTTTTTTTTTTAAAGATGTTTTTCAAGTTGTGATAATCTTGAACAAAAACGAACGTTTCCAGAAAACTATACGTCGGAAGAGCGTCATCAACTATTTTACGTATGGAATTGCGAAATACCAAGGACGTAAACAAACCGCGCGAGAATCTTCCTATGACTTAGATAAATACATACACACATGAAAGCATGCATATATGTATATTAAAACGTACTTCAATGTGCATTTAATTACGCAGATCGTCCCCAAAAAAATACCGTTTATTCAGTCAATAGCACATATGGCACATATTCATACGAGAAGTTTTGAACACTCTGTGAAAGCATATGATGTAAATCGTCATTGTAAATTTGACACGTTAAAAAGTCCGTCAGTAGTTCAATGACCACTACTGATCAGACATATCTGCTATCCCATATGTAGGTAATAGTAGGTACCTGCCGTATCCGATGGTAAAACTATGTATATCTTTAAGAATTTTGGTACGGCTATAGGATATCAATGTAGGATTTATGCTCTCTCGATATCGCAGATATATTATAGATATATCAAATATACAAGCCACGTTATTGATATATGTAAAATATATTCAATTCGATATAAGGGATATATTGGGGGGGGGGGGATGATATATTAAATATATAAATATATCATAAAAATATATTTTACCTACATGACGTGTTCATGGGTATGGATATAAATACGATAGGCTTATCAGGCACATAAGTAACATATGCATGCATCGCGGTGCGAAATAGCGTGAGTTAACGAAACTCCGAGTTTGTCAAGTTCGCAATACAACACAGGCAGCTCGACCGACATGAAATCACGCAACTGCCTAAGAATCAAATTCATATGCGATTATCGTACGTTCTAAAGAGAGCACATATGTGCAGCCCATAGGTCGAATTCATGATAACTGGCCACGTAGAGGTAAGTTAAAGTACATACGGATACGTACATATGTGTATATGTGAATAAAGCTGACGTGTTTAGAGACAAAAATCTTAATTAGAAAAATAATTAATTGTCCGTACCAGTGTATCCGTTTAGTTGTACTGCCCGCGGAGTGGAAGTGAATTTCAAAATTGAAAAAAAAAAGAAATTAATCAAAAAGAAGAAACGACTGCGCGGCTACGGTCACGTGGCACCATGTGATATTTCGCAGGTGCGCGTAGGCGGAACTATGCAAAAAAAAAAGAGAGAGAGAGATAAAAAGTCAAAAAAACTTACGTGCCAGTTTTTTAAGGCAGATGCCTAAGGCTCGGAAGATTTCACTGGGTGAAAGGAACGCCCCTATTCCACAGTCTGTGATTGACGTGCGTGAAAAGAGCATACGCTTCTTTTCATTCCGTCGTCCATTTTTTGGTACTTTTTTTTAAAAAAGAAAAAATTTCTTCCCAAATCTCCAGCGAGTGCGCGATCTGCTTTGCCCAGTGTCGACGCTTAGGCGTCGCGACGTTTCCATGTGTGGAATTTCAATTAGCGTTATTAATCGTCGTTAATCTCGGGTACCGTTGTCGTTAATGCGTTATAAAAATTGATTAATATTTTGCATATTTTTCACTGTACGTCTTAGTCATGCATTTGGTATTGCCAATACGAACCAGACTGCCGCGTATAAACATTACGAAGACGCGTGCGGCTGTACGTGGAATTGCGCACGTGAAAAAAACTGAAATTGAAAGGAAGCGTATACGGACAATTCCGTACGGAAGTGCGCAGGATGAACCGACACAAACCCTGCACGCCGGTAATACAATGGCTGGCTCTATTCGCTACTTTCTATTCTATTATCCGCAATTCCCATGAGATATTCTCATACGGTCGTATATAGGCATGCGCGCGCGTTTTATTAGCAAAAAAGATTCCTAAATGTACAGGGTGGGACATTTGATTCTTCCATTTGGAATACCATCTGCATTTCATCGAACATCATAAAACTTTTGAAGCATAGGTCGTTCGGTTTCTAGGGGGTAAGTAAGATGGCCTGTACAGTTTGATCTTGAGCGACGAAAATCAACGCAACTTTTTTAAAATAGGAATCTACATTTCGTACTACGTATTCTTGAAGCTTGCATCAGTTGCCTACATTATTCATACGTATCGTTAGACGCACTGTCTCTCTCTCTCTATCGCTGTGTATATGTGTGTGCCTGACAAACATTCCGATAAAGGAGACTTCACAACTATTTTCCAGACTTATTATTTCAATATCTTTCACTATTAGTGTATTTCGACAGATGGTAAGACACGCACAAACATACATCTCATACGTATGTATATTTAATGCATATAAACATTTAACGCAATTCCTCGTTAAACTAATAAAAAAGAGATAACCAACTCTTTACAGTAAATTGGATTTTACGGAATTGTTAGCGATAAACAACGCACATTGCACCAGGGTTATATTATTTAGTATGCATAGTGCGAAATAAGCATTTGGCAATACCACGCGTGTGTTATCAATTAATAGTTTCGGTAATTGTTCGTGATCCGTTATCGATAAATTTTTAGTAGCGTTAATGATAAATATTCGCAGACATTAGGCAAAGATCGTAATCGGTTGACCGATTGGCCGCTCGCTGATTAACATCCGAGCGATATCGCAGCCACTTCCGGTCTTCATGCTTTCTTAACATTTAGAAGCGCGTGCAAATTCCACGGCTCCGGATCTTCATTCTAGAGCCGTGCAAATCCGCAATTCCGCGACAGTCGTGTCACTACCGCGAGACGGCATCGAGTAATGAAAGGCAAAAGCAAGTTAAAAAAAAGTTATAATACGCAATTCCACCGACAACCAACTGCATTGCCGTACTGGATAAATGGAATTGCGAACAAAAAATGACAAATTGACAATTACGTAGAGTGCAACGTAAGTTTATACAAAATACCGAATTTGACGATATTTTTCAGTGATACGTCTCTAGGAAATTGCGTGGTGTGTGGGCTAAAAAATTATCGTTGCAATGCAGACTCGCAACTCCACGCATCGTTACTTTGTAATGGACGTTATAAAATGCTTATGGATATATAAAATTACCAAGTATGGAGGTATTTGTATAATTGCGCATACAGATACGTATATGCTACTGACGCGATAACGATCGGAGTTGCGAAAAATTCGCGGAAGCTTCGCCGCAGCGTTTCTCGCCCTCGTAAAGACGTTGGCGTAACCTTAGCCCAGTTTTCGCACAGTAGGTTATGGGTAGAGGTAGGGGAGGGAGGTTTAACGTTACTAAACTTAAATTGCAGTTGCGCTCGTGGAGCTGCAACGGAAACTAGAAAACGACCAGTTGCGAAATTCCCCCGAGACTTATATAAATGATTTCACTATCATTTAATTGGAATTGCATTTGATTAAGCTCAGTGTCAATCACTCTAAACCAGCCTGATAAATAATTTTAATTATTTTACTTGAAAAATTTTGCAACGATGGCCGTTGACTGACGGTAATTGAAATCTTGCTGAATTTGGAAAAATGAAACAACTACGAATATATATCATGTTCATGTAAACTCACCGAGTTTCAGCGTACTTCTACGGATCGACAATCGCACTCACCTGAAACAGAACATGAATTGGATAATTTAAATAATGCTCTTGTCATAAGTTATGAAATATTTATAAATTCCTACAAAAAAATATACATAAAATACAGGTTCAAACGCCAAAACGCTATATTCATTCGCAAAGCGACATTATGCCCAGAGAACATTTACGACTGCAATATCGCGGGGTTACTAAGCTGCCATATTTCAGACTTGTTGTTAAAGACGATATACCGCAAACCCAAGTAACCACATTGTACAATTTCACTTATAAAATCGTTTCAATTAATTATAAAAATAATTGCGATTAACATAATCCGCTAAATAAATTACAAAAAATTATTAAAAAAAAAAAAAATCATCGACATAATGAAAAGTGATAATCACAGTTGCAATCTATAATCCCGTACTATTAATCCATTCTCCGGGGGTATACGGAGCAGCAAAACCGGTTGCCATTTGTAAGCCACGATCTCGGCGAATGGTTATTGCGAAAAGCGTGGGATGACGTATCAGCGCAAGCCGCTACCTACGCGAAAGCGTCAATAAACAATAAGAATCTAACAAAGAGGCACGAATTATTATTCGTGGAAGTCGGTCATTATTTTCATCGACCCCTACCACCCCTCTCGATCCGTATGCAAGAGATTCAAAAATACGGTGCCGTCAAAGAACAAAAAGACAAAACCAAAAACAAACGTCACAATAAAATTTTCCCGACGCCAAAGAAAGAGGAGAATAAAAATTTATATCGATTATGTTATTTTTTGCGCTGACTTTCTTTACAGCGTAATGCGCGCAATTCCAACTGTAAAGACAAAAAAAGCTCTTCTGTATAACGAGCGCAATTAACCCTCTCATACTTCATAATTCGTTATACGTATAGCTAACACGGGCGTGATTCTATTCTCGGAGCGTACTTCGTTAGCACAGTATATTATCGGACGACCGGACAGACGGCCGTCCTGCATTTAACGAGACTCCCAGTATAAGGTGTCTCTCTCCCGTATGTACCAATGAGATCTCGAGGACGAGAGCCAATGCTGTTCCGCGTCTCGATATACCAGAATTCACCGGATGATTTTGAATGGAACGAAGCGGAGGGTCAATTTGGTTGAAAAATAATTTGAAAATTAATAAAACCAAAAAAAAAAAATTAATTCCACCGAAACAAAAGATTGAACAAGATACAAAGAGGAAATCTAGTCGACGTGTACAATGAAATTTTTATACAAAATTTCTACGGTGGAATCGTTTGGGTAATATCAGAAATTAATCCGCGATGTTCCGCAATTCCATAGTTAAATTACAACGGGCGGCTTTACAATGACAATTATTCTTCACCGCGATCCATACGATGTACGATACGTTGAAAATGTTTTTATTTTGCTATAAACATACGTAAAACAGTTTAAATATAATTACGATCCAGCATGGAAGAAAATATTTCGCAATTGCGAATCGCGCGACGTGCCGCTTTACGATCCGAGAGCGTTGGCACTTCCGACGCCGTTCGACGCGACTGACCAACAATGACGGCCATTGTTCCTCGGACGTCCCCATTTACATACGACCAAAACTTAACGTCGAGAAACGTTTCTATTCGATTCGTCATATAGATACGTGACCGAACATAATGCCGAGACTTGTTTGTCATTAAAGAGAAGCTCGGGGACTCGGAATTCTCTTGGGACCTTACGTCGAACGCGCGACGTCGTTTTGCTCCGTCCGTCGCTCAAGGATGAGAGAATTCATACTGAGAGAGAAAGATATTTCGCGGAATTGGCAACACTGGCTTCCGTACCCATTTTTTTGTTGTGCTTTCTTGCGTTTAATAATTATTTTTTGTCCCGGCAAAAAATTATACCTGCACATACATATATAATGCAGCAAAAAAAATATATATTTAAAAAATCTATCTCATATTTCATCTATATGAATTTCTCGCAAAAGCCAAAAACGGATGTCACGTATGCGGCTGAAAGATGCACGACGCCTCAGTGACTTCCTCGTGCAGGTAATACATGAAAATAACTCGGATACTTCGCCTTATGATAAATTACACGGAGCAACGTATGAATGGCGGTTGCGTCATACGTGCGACGATACATCGTCAGTCTGCCCATTATCCTACGAGACACCTGTGTCTATCATCCCCGAGAAGTTTTCTTTTATTTTCTTGCGGATCAACGTCCTCGGCGACAGAGAGGAGGGGGTGCGCGAAGGGGAGGTGAACGCAGTGTATACACGTACGTAACGTATTAATGTGCTCGAGTACCAAGAAGCGTACCGATAAGATGCGATAAGCCTGAGAGTACACAGTGCATTGAATAAACAAATGAACAAAAAGGTGAACATCCGTGATTGTTTGCTAGATACGAGTACTGAAAATGGTGTCGCTTGAGGGAGTTTGGAAAATAAAAAAAAAAAAAGTGAAATCAAAATTTTGTCGACTCTAACGATAATAATTTCGTTATTCAAATCGAGGACCTGACGGAGGTCCGGGCCGGGCCTGGTACCGGTTCAGGGGGGCGATACCAGGTCCTGGGGTCTGACAGAAGAAAAATTGTACTGTGATGAATCGATTTAGGACTGATAGGATAGACTTCTTACGATGCGGAAGCGTCCTTGGACTTGTTCCTTGTGAATGTTAATTTATGGACCTGGTACCGGTTCAGGGGGGGACTTAGGCGTTACTAGGTCCTGGGGTCTGATAGAAGAAAATTTGTAATGCGATTGATCGATTTAGGACTGATAGGTTAGACCAATTGTCATGCGGAAGTGTCCTTGGACTTGTTCCTTGTGACTGTTAATTTATTTTGTTCCGGAAGACTTTCTTGGCGAACAGTTTAAAGAAACTTGGAGGACGATGGATTTAATCGATTTTTCAACCGTTGGCCGTACAAGTTTGTGGTGGCAGCAGCGCGGTCAGTTTGTTCGACTTGGCGCGGCTGTTCGATATTCTCGAGGTTACTTTGGGTTACGATGTGTCTGGTAGGCATGAAATTTATAATGAAAATCCCTAGAGCGAAAGGGATCAATGTCTGTTTTGCGCAAGAGACTGTTCAGGGCCGAACGATTGTGCGTTTCAGGCGAGCCTTAAGGATTTGAGTTTCTCAATTTTTTCGTGAGAGTCGTACCAAAGTCCCGTCCACGGAATCGCTAATCATTTGAAATTCCCCCAAAAAAATCCAAACTCCCTAGAACTATCAATGAATCACATGATTACGAACGTTCAACGACGAGTCAAGAATTGGTGAGTGCAGATAATTGCATAACCAAGTAATCGCCGGTTGCGAACAGTCGATTGTGTACTGGATAAAACCCGAACAGTTTTAGTTCGTTCAATTGGAATTGCCGCGAGCAGCGGTAATGGTTAACAAACGTGATAAGATATAAACGATATATACAATATAGAACAAAAATATATTTGTTCAACATTACTTTGTACAATATACTTCGTTCAACTTGGAATTGCCATGAACAATAGTTACTGGGTAACAAAAAATTGCACAAAATATATCCGTATATTTAAATCCCATTAAAATCGCACAAAAAAAAAATAAAATTCTACACGACATTAATGAAGATCCGTCAAAATCCATGAAAACAAAACCAAACCAAAAATGGAATTGTTCATGAAAATTCATAAGACAGCAGCACAACCATAATCTCTGTGCCAATGCGCGAATAGAGAAGGGTTCATTAATTCAGGTCGCAATGCTAATAAACAGTGTATAGTCACACTGATGACTTACGATGACAAAGTAACACGTGGCGAATGACAATTGACAGTTCGATGCTTGACAGCTGTTGTTTCCCGAGCATGACAGTTTACATGAAGCGACAAAGAGACAGACCACCCTGAGAATGTTCGCGTACTGAAAGTCCATACAATGAAAAAGTACAGCGAACAACAGCAACAGTACGAAACAAAAAAAAGTCATAACCCCCAACCAAAAATAAATTGTGAAGCAATTCCAAATTATATTTTTCAAAAAAAAAAATTTTTTTTAATATCCACGCACAAAATAAATACCATCCAAACTACAGTCCTAAAAACTTTCACGTGTGAACCTTCCCTCCTAATGATCTCGTAATAGCCATAGCGACTTGACCTATTAGACAGTTTCGTGCGCGACCCACGCGCATTGGCTCCCTCGTGCATGACGATTAGTGACGACATCAATTACGTATGCGCAGCGTTGTCCGCGCATTCGTGACGGTATGACGCGTCCGTTTCGTTTAGTAAACGGCGCCTAAATTCAAAGCAAAGATTTTCCAGTCATTAAACGTCTAGATAGATCGTTACAAAGTCACGAAAAAAAAAAATTTCATCGCTACAGGGTGTCGCCTGAATAACCGATCCCGTCGCAAGTGTCGAACTGTTTAATGCGATCGGTTGGTAAATTCGAAAAACGTTTCGTCCGATCGACACGGAGAGAATATAAAATTTTTTCTTCCAGGATCCGCGAGTCCATTGAAATTCGTTCGATGTTCATTGATCAGCCGCGTTTGGTTTATTATTTTTTTTTTTTTTTTTACAGAATTGGGAAACACTCGGCCGGTAAGGTTTTGGTGAAATTTTTTTTTTTAAACGTCAACCACGAACCCAATTTCAAGTTTTCGAACGTCATCGAGCCACGAAGTTATTGCAAACAGACTCTATAGTTGCACTCTACCTATTATATGCGGCGTGTGTATTTATCGTACGTACAAACACACACGTGTGTATATATATATATATATGGGATCTATATTAGTACTAAGTGATTCCTATACTAAACGTTCAATTTCTATTTCGTCACGTATGTGACCTACTTTTCTTGAGGATATACGTGGCTCATGGAGATTATCGTGACTCGAGTTGCTTCGAAACATTTAGGTTTGGCGGTGCCAACGTGAGAAAATTAAAAGTTTAAATTTTGTAGAGAAAAAAAAAAAGTATGATTAGTTGGTACACGCTGAAAATATTATTTTAGACCAAGTCCGATAATCGAATTGCAAATATATTCTACAGGGTGGACCGAATACGTGCCGAGCATATGCCGTGTCGACAGATGCGGTTGCGCCCAAATATTGATTAGCATGAAAAATATGTTATCAATAAAAAATGTCAATTTTGATTACTGACTTTATGTCACCAGTTCAAAATAAGCTGACGTCTTTTTAAATTCGTCGCCGAGAAACGATACGACTGAATGTGGAACAGGCTATATACCCGGTGTACCGAAAGTTTTGTATGTCAGACGAAGTTTGGGATTTAATTTGTTGTTCAGTGACGGCTGGACGACAAAATGAAGCAGTGCGAATGTCAAAGACTCGTACTGGTATGGTGTATGAAAAGGTTGAGTTATTTGTGAAACACCCGTTATACGTGAGAAAGGAAATACGCGACTGGTAATACGGCCTGTTTACGTTACCGGGCCAGGTGACAACAAGAGGAACCGGTACCGGTCTATTCAAAAGAGGGTGAATAACGTGCACGACCTTCGCATATGGAACTTCCCTAGCAAATTCTTAAACGTGGACGACGCAATGAGAATTTTTCAGAGAAATTTAATTATTTTAAGAAAAATTCTGGAAATTCGTCAAATTTTTGAAATTCCTGTAAAACGGGCATCATGCATTGTGTTTGCCGAATTTGAAACTATCTTATACGCATCTTATTGTGATTTTGGAATTTTTGTGCGAATATTAAAAAATTATACTAGGTTCTTCAAGAATTCCAAAATCTTAGCTGCGGGAGGATCTTCCCGAGGTCTCAGGTAGACAAGGACCTAAGGACGGTTCGTTGGATTCCCTGTGGAGGGCGTGGCAGTTTTTAAATGTCCCTCTGACAAAAGCTGATCAGGTCAGGTAGAAATTTCCAGGAACGAGAATCAACAGCTGATTCTCGCTCTTTCAGGTTAGGTTGGATTCTTTGTGGAAGCTACCAAGGTAGCAGCTAGGTACGAGTCTCTGTCGAAGAAGAAAAAAGAAAGGAACTGTGAAAATCCAGTGTCCAGTGAAAATCATCAATGAACCCACCCATTGCCCAGGTATCAATAGCTGTAGAAAGTACAGCCAGCAAAATCCCCCAAAAAAGAGCATTGAAAACATTAAAAATCTTCAAAGAAACAAAAATTAGGTAAAAATTTCTGAGGAAGCACCTGGGTATTATCTGAACTGAATCAAAGAGACCCAGAACGACCATGACCACGTTACCTTCCACAATGAAAAAAAAAAAAAAAAAAAGACTAAAATCTTAAAAAGCCATAAATTACAATAACGCAAAACAAGATCCCTCTTATCAATCCAATTGCCATCACTAGCGAATCACAACTGCAGATAGCGCGGCGCAAAGGTTCATCAATAACTGATAGGACGTGATATCAAATCATCGATTGCCTACCTGATTTGCCAATCGGGGGCTGACCGAGTCTGCTGAACCACCTGAGAAACCGTCTAGCCGTGGTAGCAGCGGGTGGTCTGCACCCCTCGAGTATGACGACACCATTGTTATTATTGGCGGCACCCCTATCAGGTGGTCCAGCCCGACTATAGGGTGACATCCAGGCGGTGGTGGTGGTATTCTGTATGGTGGTTCCCTTGACAGTGGTGATGGAGCTGGTGATTTTTGCCGGGTGCGGAACCCAGTCGTCTGACGCGACAGGCATTTGTTTAACTTTCTCGTCAGCCAAGTCGAAGGCGAAGCCACAGAATAGGAAAGTCATTCAAGACAATTTTCTTATTTCACGTCTCTCAGCGAAACCGAAGGATCATCGGGATCGACGAAAATCGGCCCCCCACGTGGTACGTCCCTGGTCGACGATTTTCTTTGTCTTGTATCCCAAGGTCGGCCAGCACTTTCGCGGATAACGTAATTTACAGTAGTTATCACAGCCGAGAAAAGAAATTGCTCTCAGAGTCTCCAGATCCGGCTCGATAATTCCTGAGGCCCCGTCCGAACGCGACTGTCGTCGAATTGACCCTGAGGATAAACAAGGGGAAAATATTGCCCGAAGGTGGGGGGATCTAATAGGAAATAGCAATGTGGTGGGACTTTTCGAGTCTTATCAAGGCAGCACGAGTTATCGCGGTTAATGTCACCAACCAGTTTTCACTTGCGTCAGAGCATTCGCGCGATTACGTTCGACGAGTACCGACGGTCCTGCGTCACGTGCCGACGCTCTCTAATTGTTGCACGTCACGAAGAGTACTTCGAGACGATAAAGAAATTTTGAAAATTTAATCACCATGAAAAAAAAATTTTCCAAGCGTTCCACGATCCTCGTCACTTTTCCTTGACTATCGTCATACGGGGCACCAGAAATTACAAGACGGCCCTGAGGTCCCGGTCGCACTTGTTGCTCCGTTAGAACGCGACTCCTATAAGCGCCAGCAATAAAGCGACCCGGTCTCTTGTGGCGCGATGATCAGAAACGATATTAATGATCCTTCGCTTCTTCCTTGTACTTCTTTTTTTTTCGTTTGTCCACATAGGTTATCGAGAAACAATCTTCCCGATAGCGACAACGTTTTTTCATGTAATCCCACACGTGACTTTCCACAAAGCACTCTTAAAATAACGTTATCACAATCTGCGTGACGGGCTAAGCGTTATCCCGGCTTTTGTCACAGGCACGATTTCCCTCACAGCCGCTTATTCCACAGGGATATATATATATATATATGCATATAAACACGTGAGAGCACTGATAACTCATTGAACGTAAGATAAAACCGTTCGATAGTGATATCCTTGCGTGATACCCGAATCAAAAATCAAAGTCGGTCCTCGACTGATAACGAAGTTCGCGAGGGTCCGTGAACGTACGAAACTTTTTCGCGCGACTGTACAGTCCTCCTCACGAAGATTCCGACCACGGGTCGAATCGTTACCGGTGCAGAAGACGGTTCCGAGAGGTCACCGGTGGCGGGAATATTTAAAATTTTTAATCAAAAATATTTTTAAAGCGCTCAACTCGCCAGACCGACAAACTCTTTAGGCTGATAAAAATTATTGCACTATCTCTTAATTATTGATCTTGTCAATTATTTTGGTCTATTTAAGGTACTCCGTTAGGGTTGAGTTAGATTGGTCTCAACGGCAATACTGGTTACGTGAACTTTTGACCTTCGGGCTCCAAGTCGGATACGAATATCGATACGCTTGTACTGTCGATTTTTTCTTTAAAGGTCTCAAACGTATCTCACACCGTTGCACCTTGGCTCACACCGAAGAAATTTCGTATCGCATGGACACCTGGTCGCAGCTCTCGCACACCTTGCGATTGCGCCTTTAAGTACAATTAGACTTTTTCTTCGTCGTTTGCGTACAGTCAGGCGATACGTTGGAACTGGAACGTTCGCGGACGTAGAAATAAGTGTCGGAACCCGCCGAGCGATCGTACCGCGTTATTGTAAACAGAAAAAAAAGGCTTAAGGAAAATTCGTTGATATCCAAATAGCCGATGACAAGAGCCGTCAAAATCGAACTGTCCAAAGTAACACGAAGCAAGGAACGTGGCTGGGTACCTTGGAACGAAGTCAGCGATATGTAACACTGCACTGTATATCATATACCTGTTCCACGATCGTCACTTGAGAACGCGCCTTTAGGTCTCGGAGCAACGTCTCTAGAAAACGGCACTCCGCTAGCCTCGTCTATTCCGAGCGACAAGTCCCAGAGTGTCAGAGGCCTGTCCGCCGGTGTATATATCTATACAGAGAGAACAGGCAAGGCGAGTTTCCACGAAGGAGGCACACCACCGGGCACTCGATGAAATCCAGTCCGAGTTCAACCAGGTTCCCGAAAGTTCACCAGGTATCGCGTCGCGTCTTAGCGCAGCCAATAACACGCGCCCATTGTAAACCAGCCAACAGGCCCGACTCAATATCGGCTCGTACCGCAAAGAATGCTCGGCCGGTCGCGTACTAGGCAGACGGAGTCGACAACATCAGAACCACTTCTGGATCAGCGACCAGTTGAACGTGACTGTTCCTTATCCAAAGTCAGACACAATAACTCAACAAAACCTCCAAGTAAAACATCACATTCCTACTTGGTTATATGTCGTCCGATGTAAGCTCTCGGTCATCCTTCGAACCCGTAACGTTCGATCACCATTCAAATTAAATCACCGAAAAATCAACGATGCCTAACCTCAAAAAAAAAAAAAACTACCACCTTCCAGATGACTACTGTCGTGCACAACTCCCCGGAGCAACCACTGTCGCAGTCTCGAACGAGACTCGATTCCCGGTTCGTCCCGTGAATTCAGCAGAGCCGCTTAACCCATGTTGACAAAGAAAAATCAGCGCGAACGGACTTCGCAGAGCAACGAAGACTCGATGGAAACTTGGTAAACAAAAATCGTACCGAACTCGGCAACCTCAACGACCGGTATCACGTTTCGAGTTTCGGCCACGAACTGTATCGCGCGACCTAGAAGGCGTCACGTATACAGAAGTCCGTCCGCTGGCACGGCAAAGACACAACTAGTCGCGGCACAAGCAGTCTGGTACCTCGTTCCATCTCAGGCCAGTCCTCCTGGTACGTGCCTAGTAGGTACGAGCGGGGGCCCTACGTCACGGATCCGTGGCCGGACACGGAACGCAGCAGCCGTACGGATCGGCTCGAACTCGCGCGCAGCTCAACTGTCTTTCTCGGGTCTGGCAACGTTCGCGGCCTGAGTCGAGCCTCGGCCTGGCGCGCCGACCGAGCCGACCGGCTGGCTACCCCCACCGCTCGACGTCGAACGCTCTGGTTCACGGTGGGCTAGTGTCTATGCGAGCGACTATGGCTTTGGTGGTGGCGACTCGTAGTAACCAACGGTCTTCGGGCGTTTCTGCGACCGTGTGCGCGACGCCGGACGATTGTTCTTGGCTTCAGGGACGGCAGAGCGGGGTCCGGGAACGATCTAGCGCGCCGATTTTTATTCAAAGTCCGACGGGGACGAGGCGGTGGGTAATGGAGTCAGTAGGTGTGTCGGGAATTAAGTGTGCCGAGCGATATCGCCTTTGACGCACCTTTGACTTTGCTTTTGTTGATTATCACGATTTTACAGATTTTTATTATCATCACCGAGTCACGTGACTCGGGCGCGGGAACGTTTCGAAACGGAATTTTAATGGGGCTTCTGAATGATTACGTGAAACGGATTGCTGTTAATTGGGTACACAGTGGATTGTATGTTATACATTAGACGTATGTTACATACGGTATATTTCCTCTATACAGTATATTATATATCACATGTAGATCATAGGTGATATATCGTATTATTGTCAAATCGATGCTAAAATTATTTTTAGATCGGTATATTCGATTTTTAAATGAAAGACAACGCATATATGTATACGTATATCCGGGCGTTGACTTATTAATTTTGCAACGCGTAACGAAGGAAGGTCATCGCACGTCGCTGGAAATGGAAAGCCTCCCGAGTAATTACACTCGTTTCGTGTGCCCCGCGCCATGTTTCTTTTGAACGGACAAAAACAGAAAGCGTGTCCGTACGGCTGACCAAGACGGCGTGTCTATTTGTTGCATGTGCAGTTTTACGCTGGCACGAATATTAAAGATTCTTCCTAGACGCAGGGAAGACGTAGGCGTCGTTAATGGCGTCGAATCAAATGCTAGAAATAAAGGGAAAAAAAAAATAAAGCGTCATAACAACGCCCTAATCGAACACCTGCGCCCGCAAGGTAAATTATCGAAATTTCTATCCTCTCGACGAAAATTACACGGTCAAATCCTTCGCGCCGAAATATCATGACTCACTGTTTGGACTGTCCAGCTAATTTGTAGTAGGCTAATTACAGGATGATCCATCTGCCGCGCCTTGATTAAAATTCGACACTCTGTTTTACAGATCCCCCCTGGTCCACCTGACGTTCCACTCGAAATGCTCCTTGGCACGGACTGTACTAATTGTCGGTTTGTAAAAAATCAAGAAAAAGGGTTATCGCGCTTATTCTCTTTGCCTTATGCATTTTTATAACCATAATGTGTATATACATGTGCGTCTCTAACCAGACGCGTATCAAGGTGCAAACACGATGAGTGTTTTAACGCGTTATCACGTTCCCTTATCATTTATATTGCCGGTCTAATGTCGCGTTTCTTGGAAACCACCGTGTAAAGGGGGACCCCATACGGATAATCACATTTACCAAAGAGACACTGTGGCGTTTGTGTATAAAATCAGCACACCAGTTCAAATTAGCTAAAGCGCGTAAGCGCTGTGCGCGACGGTCTGATAAGCTGATAAAAGTTTTAGGGGTGAAAGAAAGAAAAAAAAAAAAAAAATTTGAAAATACATAAATTTTATTTTACATTAAAACGCGAAAAAAAATTGCATAACAACGGTCGGTCGACTAATCACGATTCTATTGTCTATTTGAATATGAGTGTCAGCGATAAGGTTCCGAGACTACAGATTAATCGTAACGTTATCGCTTCGTCGTCTCGGCTCATATACGGAAATTCATTTTTACAGATAACAGACCAGTCACGTGTTTCTAATAACAGTGATAATTCGAATGATAACGAAGACTGACTTTTTCTTTCCTTCTTTGACTTAAAAACTGCAGCACGTGCCACGAGGGTGAATTGAAAGAGAAAAAAAAAAAAAAATGCTGTCACGCACCAACCAAATGGCTAATAGCGTAATTCGCATGCGAAAGTGCTCGCGGATATCTCGTACCATTTTGCAAAAAATGAACAATCGCCGTCTCGTCGAACCGACTCGTGCCGTAGCCGGATACACTTGCTGTGGTTAATCGGTAAATTTTGCACGGTTCAAAAAAAAAATGTATATATATATACACGGGTTTTCTCGTAAAACCGGAAACTCAAAGAAAGTGCCGCACGCGTCGAACCGTTCACGGAATTGCGGGCGGCCGCGAAACAAACCGCGGAAATGATTTTTGCCACGTAACGAGGGAACCAGAGCGAGTAGCCGGTCGAACGATTTCGAATTTCAAAACGAGACCAGCCGTTAAGTTGACTGTAACGATTTTCGAAAAAAAAAAAAAAAAAATTTCTCCAAAAAAATGTCAACCGAGTAAAATTTTTATTACACGTGTCATACCACTTGTCGCGCAGAAATCGTATCAGCGTGTTCTCAAAGCTTAGTTTCTCAGAGCCATTGGTGATAATGACTGTACGAGTCGAATTAAATATTTATTTAAGATTGTCAAACCTGAGAATACGGGGATTCCCCGTTATACGTGGGTATCGACACACGTGTGGCGGGAATTATGAATTCGATCGCCACGTTGATAAACAATTTTCATTAAATTATCCGTGCGCCTGCGTGTTATGTAAAGTGAGCAAAATCGGTCCTGCCGCGTATAACACGTAAGGTCAATATTTACGTTCAATTGATATCCCGATATAGCGGCGATAGATGTAGAACATATATAAAAAAAAAAAAGAAGTACATAACAATGATCCACACGAATCCGCTGGCGAAATGCAAAAAAGAAACGGTTAATTTTTTTTCAAAAATTTTACAAAAAAAACTTAAAACTCGTGCAAAAATATATTTAACCAAAATCCCTTCGAGAGCATCGTTTCGTGTCGTTCGATGGATAACGAGACAAAAAAAAATTATCAAAGAAAACTGAACACCGCATTCGGATTCTCTGCGATCTCAAACGTCATCGCGAAACTGGGTTAAACAATCCACACGACTAATTAATGACTATCGTTAACGGGGTCGACGAGTTCAACTGTATCCAGTGAACCATGCCGATTGCATCGAGAGCTGAGCTGACTCGATAGAAAAAAAAATGTTTTTGTTTTTTTCAAAATCCAAAACAAAGTATCAAACTCAAAAAGCCTAGACCCATATAATCCCGCGATATCTCCGAGACAAACAAAATACATCGATTACGTCAGACGCGATCTCCGGTTATATCGCACAGAAAAAAATTGATACACAAAAATTTCAAAAGAGATTACGAAATCTAACCAAAAAAAATTTAATAATATTTCTTTCACGTTCGCCGGCGTCGGACGACGTCGCAGTATCCAAGCGTTAAATAACCAGGCGCCATAAGACGATCCCATGATGGCCGGAGCAGTTATGCAACCGCATAAAAAAAAAACGACCATACACAAACGTATATACCTATTTACCGTGACACGTGAACCAGGCATAAATCCACCTACTTCTTTTACGGCGACATAACGCCCGAGTGAGTCTGGCCGAAATTTCGAGAGTCCGTTGAATACCCGAAAGGAAAAGTAGGCCGAAAAAAAAAAGTAAATTAGCAAAATAAACTATCGACGACACTCGTCGCAATCGATTTATCCCCTGCGCCTAATTTTCCCCGGCGACGTTATCGATCGCGAAACGTATGATCGAAGTCTCGAACAGCCAACGGATAATGAAATATCGGCGATCAAAAAAAAAAAAAAAATCCCTAGGAAAAAATTCCCTAGACGCACTATATTCCAAAATCGTTTCGCCTCGACGCTCCCAGAACCTTCGACTGTAAAACGAAGCTAAAATATTTTCCCCTAGTTACTCAAACGCCCCAACAAAAAAATTCCCTAGGACAGTACAACCGTTATATCCCGCGTCCTATTCCCCGCAGAGTAAACGACCAAGATAAATCTCTTCCGCAGGGTGCATCATCGCGGTTGCAAAACTCTCGACGCTATAAATGTCGAACGGGACACTGAAGCCGTCGCGATTATTATTGCGATTACCGTGAATCGAGTCTTTAGGAGACGCGTATACATATATACAGAGCGCACGGAGTCCCAAGAATGAGATTACAAGCCAGCAAGTTGCCAGTAGTTATACCGCTATCCGTGCAGCAATGGGAATAAGAGTACACCGAGTGAGATTGAACGTTGACAAATTTTTTTTTTTCGTGAGCAGTGGGGGTACCGTTACAAAAAAAATTCCCTATATAATAAAATCCTCAGTTACCATTCACCGATACAAAATTCTTTTTTTTTCGCGTTTAACGAAGAACCATCGAGACGCGTTCGCGCGAGCGTTGTTTGTCGCTGTCTAGGGACTTTTTTGTTTTCCTTCTTTATTACCACATTCGACCACTCGAGACGGCCTCTCGTACGTGTTACGAAATGCCGTAGCGTCGGGTGACGTACACTTGACCCAGAACACCCACGAACCAGCTGGCAATAGGGAACGACGGCCGTTTCCCCTGAATGGCTGGCTAAGGTGTTCCAGAAGTTTGTGCAGTTGCCAGCACTGCTGGGATTCATTGCGCGGCTGCAGTTGGCAACGGTTCAAGACGCAGTCCCGGCCTGAGTGAAATACTGCATTAGTACTTCTTTTTTTTTTTTTTTTTTTTGTACGTCCTATCGAAGTGAGGTGGGCGATATTATTTTTTTTTTAATATACATATATGTCTGTGTATGTATATATATATGATCACGAGTCTTTCACGTAAATCAGCTGACTATTCGCGATAAGAGTGAGAAGATAACATTTTTTTTTCCCCCTATTTCCGGAAATTACGTCAAATTTTGTAATTCCCTGTTCGAAAAACGTGCCGTTGTTATTATCGCGCGTTTAATCGGTCCGTCGAACCCGGTGGGCCATTAGTTAAAAAAAAAAATGACTTACGTAACAGCACAGAAAGAAAATTTGAATTACGCGCTGCGAGAGCGTGCAATCCGTAACGTAACGTGCCAATCGACTTTTTTTTTTATTATCGACAATAAAAAGGAAATTGAAAAAAATTATGAAAAAAAAAAACCGTGACGGGTAATCGTGACTTTAAGATCCACGCGAGTTGGGTGAAAGTATTTATATTGTGTTTACCATGGATCCCGCAACAAGTTGTTCTGGGACTTGTGACGTTATCCTCTATGAAAAATGAAAGAGAAAAAAAAAATGATAAAAAAAGTGATCGAGAAAAAACGTTTTTATTGCCGATCATTATCAATAAAATGATAAACTATCGATTTACTTCGAAATTGAGGCAATTTTTCGTACGTCGAATCGCGCGGCTACGCGTAACGCTATATGCGATATTTTTCAATATCCATATGTACATCACAGAGAATCATAAAGGCAGTGCATGCAAACGCAGCAGAAATATGCAGCGAATAGCGCAGAATTTCCACTTTGATAAAGTTCGACTTGCTACACGCGGCAAGACGGCAAATATATATATATATATATATATATAGATAAACAAAGAAAAATCGCAGCCGTTATCAACGACCGCGAAATAATTTTCAGGAATGACGCGATCCGCGGAATTTTCAACGCAGCGTAACCGCTGCATTAAGAACCGTTAGCCGATGTTTTACGCGGGATGGAATATTCCCACGGAATGAGTGGGAAGGAGGAGGGAAAGGGTTAAGAGCGTCTGGCACTAAGCGATAAGCGTGACCAGAAGCGGGCAATTCGAAAATCATTAAAGCGACAAGACGCGTCACGGACGCTCGGGTCCGCGAGATTACGTGAACAAAGGACAAAAATAAATAATTCCTCGAGGAGACGGGCTAATTTTGAAAATTGGCAATGGCCAAGGTGTCGAATCCAATTCCCGCTAACGTACGCGGTCGCGAATAAAAAATATTCGGCAATGACATCGTGCTTCGTTGTTTTTCCTTTTCTTTTTTTTTTTTCGCGAAATTCGAATCATCCGCGAAGAATGTGTAAGTTGGTGAATTTGCCAAAAAAAAAATTTGTTTCCACCTAAATCTCAAAAAGTCCTTCCAACCGAAGAGACTTCGTGCGAACGAACAATAAGCAATTCCGCGTCATTGTTATCGCTGAGATTCCCGAGAGCCTGAGTTTATCTTAGCCGTTGCGAAAATACAAGCACACGCAGCGACTGTTATTTCGCGAGGAAGTAACGCTAAAGGAGTAAGAAGTATGCGCGTAACATCCGGTTATTATTTTGGACGGGTCGGTGCCACGACTTCCGTTGCGAAAAAAAAAAAAAACGCCTAAATCATGCGAGCGAGAGATAACGGAATTCGTATCGGGACTGTCAACAAGGCCGATCCGCGAAGCGTCACAAATAACGTGGACGACTTTTTTTCGAAAAAAAAAAAAAGCAAAAATATAGTCCACGCGAACGCATACGTCACGCGAACAGAAACTTTCTATTTCGTCCGTAAGATTTCGCGAGCCGCGAGAGAGCTCTTCGATCGGCGTCGGAATAATCATAACAATGGAAACTCGAACGAGAACAAAGATGGCGCCAGCCGTGCCGCCGTACGTCCTGGAGATCACAAAACGAAATGATCGAGCGGGATTTTCGCCTGCGGTTAAGACGGTCCAAGCCCAACAGGAAATGAGACACAGATAGAACTGAGGTTGCACGCAGAAGGACAGAGAAGCGAGGGGGTCTGGAATCGCATAAGAGTCTTCGTGGTCTTGAGTCGTCAACACTTTCTCTGTGGTCTGAGGTCCACGTCCGTGATCCACAATGATCCCATGGTCTGGGCTATTGTTTTTAATGGCGACGAGCAGCCATTTCTTTTACATCGCGATTCCAATCGGTCCACCTATATCCGAAGAGTCAGGACGATCCTGATCCCGGCGACCTGACCCCAGGTTCATGCCAGACCTGATCCAGGAAGCAATTTTGTTTCTTTTGTAAATGGACGAGCGTGGATTCGAATTGAAAATTTTTCATAGTTCGCAATTCCACTGTCACGAGAGTTCGATGCGATCGGGCGTCAATCGATTGAAAAATAACAATGACAACATTTTTTATTGATTCGTTCCGATATTATTTTACCACCGAAAACGATCGGGTACAGTCTGTTTTTTTTTTTTTTTTTTTTTTTTTTACGATACCGGAGAGACGCTATGTGTATGCATGACGAATTGTGGAATTTCAGTGAAATTCCTACGTACGAATCATATATATCTATATATATGTGTGTGTATATACATTGTCCGCACGTTCGAATAATCCACGAGGGGTACGTTTACAATGGCGTCGACGAATTCCTCAGGGCGACAACACAACGAACAAAGCGTCATCGGCTGATCGTCGACGTCGCCAACGATTAATCGACGACGAGCTAACTGCGCCCGACGTATATCTAATAAATGGACCAGCGAATGTGAAACTGATCAGTCGATCGGTGGCCGCACGTAATAATACCGTAGCCATGGGAACGGGAAAAAAAAAAATTCCAAACGAAAATTCGCGAAACTTTTACGCGAAATTGCCAGGACAATTCCGACGTCCCTGACTTCGACCTTGGATCTAGCAGATGTTGGCGCGCTAAAAATAGTATATAATCTTTTTATATTCATACGTGTTCTCCGAACACTGCGACAAGGTACCGCACATTTCAGTTCACTTACATAACACATATTCCCAACGATCCTTCCCCTAATGGCGAACCCACATGAATTCATACAGGAAATTAAAAACAAAAAGAATAATATTTAAATCCATTTTCCTATTATCATTCGTTATCTGTAGTGAAAAATAAGAGCGACTGGCCGCCACCTCCTTTCCTCTTTGTTTAATCGAGCTGTCACTTTTTCAAAGTATTCGAACTAGGCATCGCATATTCCATACCGTATATCGAGGGGACTACCTATATCGAGGTAGTCAAGCTTAAGGTGCATTTTCAAAGTCACGCGTCATCGCGTGGAACGGATTAAAAAATCGCCGAACAACACTAACAAGGCGTATATCGTTGTCAGCGATGCGTCAGACTTTTAGTTAAAAGTATCTGACACATTGTTGAAAAGGAAAGACAAAGAATTTCTCAATCAAAGTTTCATGAAGACTCACCTTCTTGGTTGGGGTTGTTAGAGGTGGGGTTGGGATGAGAAGTCAGCGAGGAAGGCGTATCGTCCTCAGCGACACCCATTGTCGCTGCTGCCGTTTGCCGATGATGCGTCTCCACCTCCGAGGCCTCTTCGCACCTAAAGCAAAAAGAAAAAAAGATAAAGAAAAAAAGGCAAAAGATGCATCGGACAAAGAGCAACGTAAAATAAAAATAAAATAACAAATAACGTATATGCAATGTATGTAATCCCACGATGCAGCGGGAGTGTCCAATTGTCTTCAGACGCGCATCGAGGCGTGTCGTCAGAGCGACAAAAATGTATGATACGCGTTTCCCGTCGTTCTGGTGGACGACGAGAGAAAAAGACAAGAAAAATATCTGCGCCCTCCCGTACGCCAAAGAGCGGACTTTTTTACCTTTGATCATTTTCATACCAGCCACCGTATAGAAAGTGCTTATACAAAAGCTTTGCTACTACCAGCTGCTCGTCGTTCATTGTATTTATTAGCTAGCGACACGTATATACAATATTTTACATTGCTCTCGTAACGGAAAATAACTCTTGCGTTTTCGGTGACCATCGTTTTAGGAAACAATGCTTAGACTCCAAATTCTATAGTTATCCTACTATTCGAAATTATGATATACAAAGTATAGAT
>JARQTH010000357.1:485903-521186 GCA_030142595.1 Trachelus iudaicus | reverse complement strand
TACAGTGCTTACGGGTGATCATTGTTTTAGGAAACAATGCTTAGACTCCAAATTCTATAGTTATCCTACTATTCGAACTTATGATATACAAAGTATAGATACAATGCATAAATTCAAAGCCACAAACACGCTGCTCTCGCGACACAAAATTTTGATTTTACGAATTACAGTGCCTAATAAAATTGTTTCTACCTCGTGCACTGAATCTAGATATTTTTATCTGCCTCTCCCCCGGAAAGTATTGCATACAGAAAAGCACAGGTACAAGATTGTATTTAACTTCACACTTATACATTGCTCCCGTGACACGTACGCACCTACCTCCTAACTACTAAGCACGCGAAATCCCTATTTCCAGACGCTACACACTGAATCATACGCGTGCAGATATATATTTACGAACGCAGGTTAATCTCTACATGTACGTGCACATATAAAATACGATCCTGGACCTCGTCACGCACCTGGCGCACAGTGAATCGCAAACGTCGATCCCCCAACAGTGCAGCTAGAAAATGATTGTTGAAAATGTAGGGTGATGCGTGTCCAATGAAGAATTTCGCTGTCGTTCCCCGTCGGCCATTTTGTCATTTTCACTTTCTTTTAGTTGCCCTTGTTAACCCTTTCCTCCTTTACAACTTTTTACCTTGACTGTCGTACATTGATCAAGGTGCAAGTCCCGACTGACTCGTAGGTCAGCATTACCAATTGGCTGGCAATGTACGTGAATGACAGGCGATACTGTTTGAGAATATTAATTTACAGAGGGTAGTGTACAGTGCACGAGCATGCAGAGACAGTCTGAAAATGACTGTTAAATGATTGTGAGTAATGATGCTTGAGTTACTGATTAAAAACAGTTACTGTGAAGCGCTTGTGTGGAAGTAAAAAATTGTTACTGTAACACTGTGGACAGTGATGCTTTAGTGTCTAGTTTTTAATAATCTAATGCATTAGTAATGAACCGGTATATGGTATCATACGTGTTGAGATTAACAAGCCAGCATCCATCAGGTTTTATATCCAGTAATTGCTGAAACTGTACTTGTTGCTAGGCATTGCTAACTGTGTAAGATGGTACACCAAGCCAATGGGTGTACGTAGCTTCTTGGATAACTGTTGTACATTGTGAAATACTTTTACAAGATGACTCGATGCTTTAGTGCTGCACGTACTGGGTTGGTATATTTTGCTTCACCGATCCTGATTTATTTGTGGAATTTTGGGACGCTGTACTGTTTCATAATTGTTGCCAATTGCTGGATTCTGTACTGCAAGCATTTACTGACTACGGTGTGGAGAAATTATGCTGAGTTGATAACGGTTCGTTGGCCTTTAATACTATTTGCTATTGGCATTATGTTGATTGTATAGATATTTATGTGTATTTGGATGCACGTTTGGTACCTCTGGTGAGAGTTTGCGTAGGCACAAGTGTTCGTACGTACCACTATTTGATTTATGCAACTTTGCAACGTGAGTTGCTGAAGATTCCTTTCAGATAGATATTTTAGTATATACGCAGTGGCTATTGTTGTATGCTGTTGTTTGACAAGGGATTATGTATTCTGAGTCAGAGTCTTAGCTTGCTTAGCACTGTGTTTATATATAGCTAACATCTGTAATAAAAGTTTGCGAACAAGTCTTGGATATTGTGTCTGAATCATAATAGCTATTTTTATAGCTAACTACTTTTAGGAAGCCGATAGAGGATTTTGTTTATGTACACTGGGTTTCGATAATAATCTGATAACGATCTTTTAAAATGTGATATTGTGCAGACAATGCACTGGAGAATGTGCCGATGAACGTTGAAATATAATTTTTGGGCTTTGTAGAAGGTATTCGTATGCAAGGAGTTACATTGACAACAAAATATTATAAAATTTGAATAGTGTTTAACAATATCTTGTTTGTCGTGTGATTTCCTGATATATTATAAAAAATATATGCAGTACGATCAGCTAGGAAGTCAATACGACAACTAAGGATACAGGCCAGCTGCACATAGTAATCAATCTTGCTCAACAAGCCACATTACTCTTCCGTCTCCAGTTTTCCCTTATTTCAATGTAAATCTGATTCTACCTGGTAGCAAATCGACAAACAAAGATGTTATCTGCATAAAGCTTGCAGTATCCTTCAAACCACTTACCACCAACTATGTAACCCACAAGAATGGACTCAGCATCCTTCTAAGACACAGGCACAAGAATAATCCCAAAGAATTAGTAAAACTGAATAAATCCATATAGTAAAAAAATGCAAAACAAAGCTAGAGAAGCAAATGACTTGCTACCTTAGCCGATAAAAACCTATCAAAACTGCATGCGTATGAAAAAATATTTTTCAAAGCTCCAACAATTCCAAAGAAAAGTTTACTGTATGCCACCACAAAACTATTTTACATTAGTATCGATGAAGTATCCTCGGATACAATTCCAGGATACAACGAACCTTCCAAGCAACCTGTACATGAATGGAATATCGAGAATAGAAATAAGAGGACACGATCCGCTCTAATCCGCAGAATGAACCCGTCCACGTTAAAGAATCGAACGTCTTAAGCGTTCAGGAGTCCAGAATAAAAATTCCAGTCCAAAGCTACAGGACCGGTTTGACGTACATTCATACACAAGCTACCAAACGCCTTGGTATTTGATCCACCACAGTATACCAAATACCACAGTATAGAACAAGTACACAAAGAAGCAGCCGTGTTTATGACAAAAGTGCACGGCGTCTCGATGGACCCAGCGTCCCACTCCCCGTGTGCACTTTGCTCCAAAACATTTATCCACGATTATCCAAGGAATTTGTGATACTCACATCTTAAAACATGAAGCTGGTTTCTGACCGCATTCACAGGCTATTAAAATGAGAACGCTGACCGTCTATCTGAGATCAATCGAAACACTAATTCACTCACTTTTATCCACTAATGCCGACAAATCAGCTCGGCGAGAATTTTCTTGGACCGGATCAGCTTCTTCTCGCCTCGTTTGCGATTAATTTTAGAGCCGCGAAACGACCGGTCGTTATTTAACACTGTTCAGTCCTTTTTCCCTTGAGCCACAAACTCGAACCGTATCCCGTACACTCGCGAAAATCTCAGGGAATACGCGAAAAACGCGAAAATTTGCAGGATATTGACAAATACGGCGTCGCGACACAAACGAGTAGTACACTCGGCAGGCAGGCAGTACCGGTGCTGCCACCGCGCGCCTATCGGGACATTTACGAAGCTAACAGCCCGTTTCACGCAAAGCAAAGTTTAATTTTTGAAATTTTGGTTTTCACATACTATTTTATTCAATTTTGAAATACAATAATTTTTTTGGGTAAATGAATTTTTTACGTTAAACTACATTTTTTCGGGCGATTACTGTCGCGTTACCTTTCTGAGGGATTTTCTGCAACGCGTGAAAACGGACGGTACGTTCAATCGTATCGAGACCGGTTTACACTGGGGTAAATATGGCGCCGGGACCATTGACGTCAGTCTGGAGCGAACAGCTGTCTTTGCGAATTCTGTCAAAGCGGTCGATATAGTTTGGCCCGGTCTTTTATTTGATTTTTTCAAGGGTCGCAGGACGTTTACGCAGTAAAGTGCGCCAGCTGGAGGCTCTGACATACGGTGATAAGTATGTAGTAATGTGTTTATGTAGTATTATGATTTTCTGTTAAGATTTTTGTTTTTTTTTTCTTGTGTACTTGTTTGTATTTATAACCTATAACTGTTTCCTTTCTATGGTTTAGAAAATGGATAATATATTTGGTAAGGACGACTCCGATAATGAAAATGATCTCATTGATATTGAATACAAGGATGAAAAGGATGGTTCAATTTTGATGAATAAGGACACTGATAATATGGATATCGATAATGTACCTATTAAGGTATGTATGCGATTTTTTAGGTTATTTTGTATTGGTAATTTTAGATATTATTAGTGGGTTTGTTGTTAGCGAGGCATAATTAATTGATCGAGTGTAATTATGAGTTTAGATGGAATCCGATGCTATGAGCTCTCATTCGCAGTCCGATACGGAGGATATGGGTTCTAGTTCTATTGTCACTGGAATAACGATAGAGGAAGAGTTGGACATTGTCAAGCATGAGATTAGCAAGGAGGAACACGAACAGAGTGCGGAGGATTTGTTTGGCAATGATATTATGCTACCACACTCGATGCCCAGTAACGTCAAAGACAGAAGGGAGAGTAAAGAGAAAAGCAAGAAGGAGTTGGAAGAAGAGGAAAGAGAGAAGATGCAGTACGTCTACACTGTTTAAGAAAATCAAAAAATCATATTTTATGTGAAACTCGATGCTTCATAATAAACTTATTTCAGGGTTTTAGTTTCTAATTTTACTGAAGATCAACTCGATAGGTATGAGATGTACAGACGAGCTGCTTTTCCCAAAGCAGCGATTAAAAGGGTAATTATTTATATCAACCTCTAACTACTGGAATCTAGAAAAATATAAACAATTGCAATCAGAATATGATTTAATCAACGTTACAGATCATGCAAACCATCACAGGCTGCTCAGTCTCACAAAATGTTGTTATCGCAATGTCTGGTATAGCCAAAGTTTTTGTTGGTGAAATAGTCGAAGAAGGTATTCATAACTTAGTTCGTAGTATCAGAATACTTTCCTCGTGCACTTGTACTAACAGCACTTTAATACACTTTAGCCCTCGATGTGATGGAAGCTCATGAGGAAACTGGACCGCTGCAGCCAAAACATCTAAGGGAAGCAGTGCGAAGATTGAGACTTCAAGGTCAAATTCCAAATGGCAGAGCCCACAAGGCCTTTTTCAGACTTTAAATATAATACTATAATTTAAATTGTATCAGATTAATCGAAATTCATTCTTGCAGTAACAAACTATTTCATCCTTTAAAAAGAAAAGGAACTTTTTGCTATAATACGCTATTCAAAAGTGATTTTTCGAATGGTCTTTCAGCAAAATGCGATGAGCCAATCAATAGTATTTATGTAACTAGACAGAATCTGTATAGCATCAGAAAACACTATTTTACAAACGAACGATTTCCAATGGACCTCAAGAGAATAGCAATGTTTATAAAATTGTATATTTTTCCTAATTATCCGTGAAACGTTGGATGGTACAGTCGAATAATCTATTTACTCTTTTTCATTTTTTTTTTTTTTTAATACGGTTTGTCATTACTTTAAGAAGAATAAATTATTTTTCTACGTTTCTACTTTCGGTTATAAACTGTTAACCGTGCGTGCATTTATTCGTTATTCTCTGTGCGCCCACTTGCATATACTTTATTTCGAAAGCTTTCAAGTTCTCGAATTCGCGTAAAAGTAAAACTGTACTCGAAGCTTCATCATTTCCAAAATTTTTCATTAAACCCAATAAATAGCTGCGCTTCGATCGATTCTACAATCAAATGAAAAATTCTAATTGTGCCGTAAGGAATGTCTCGCTTCTTACTTTTCCCGTGAACAATGAAGCAAGTCTACAAAATCGAATGGTTCCTCCAAACGGGATAGTCGAGTTTTGGGTAGAACAAAAAAAAATATATAATTACAATATTTGATAGGCCTAGTAGACTCGTGTAAATAGATGAAAAATATTATCGAAAAAGAATATATATTAAAGATAATAAGAGATGTAAGTTTAGAAAAAATATTTAGCCAATAAACTCGTACCGAACGTGATACAAAATTGTACGGTATTAATTGTCATTCATTTTCGAAAAAAAAAAATTCCAAATCACAGACAACTTCGTGACAAGCGCAATGTTAATTTATATGCGCGGCCGAACTGTCACGTTGCCTTTATTTTTTTAAAGTTTATAGAAAAAGAAAGGGCTTTTCTTTTATCTTTTCTATTATTCTATTTTAATCGCTATCTCTTTAAGCTGCTCACGAAAATCATGATATGCGCGTATTATCCGCATTAGTCCTTACGCATTGTTTCGGCTGCGTGATACCAGAGGATTCGGATGAGGAATTTAGCATGAAGAAATCTAACCTTTCCGTAATTAAGGATAAATTAAATCCAACGAGTCTCAGGGATGCAAATTACAGAGAAAATATAAGCCCGAAGTAAGCAGCCATTGTTTTTTTTTACGAAAAAGCTCGTTATATGTGATAAAAGCCCGAATTAACACGTTGAATTTCGTTCAGAGCGGATAATCCTCAAGACGCTTGTAACGCCAGAAGAATCCAAAATTTTTTGAGTGAACCAAGGAAGAGTGCCAAAAGATACGAGAAGTACTCAAAAATTAATTCCAGCTACGACGATCGATCTTCGCAGGGAAATATCGATTGGTTATCGGAACCTCGCCGGACAGCAGATACCCAGGTGAACGATAACGGGGCTTCCCCCAGTAAACAATAAAATTTAAAGACTGAATCAAATTCCAAAAATATCAGAACGCACAGTTGATTCGTAATCGTCGAAGGATTCGTCGTTCCCGTCGCAATTGGAAAGAATTTCACAGAGGATTTCGAAATCCAAAAAAAAAGGACACCGCGAACTATTACGAAAACGAATCGTACGACGAGGACGGAAGAATGAAAAACGTAAAAGAGAATCCAAAAAATCAGCATCTCGTAACCCGCTACCCTCACAAAGTAAAAGAAATGGAATGGAGGCAGGAGGACGAAGGACGTAGGTTAATTAAGAGAAGACAAGAATAATTAATTTCCAAATCGGATCGAGTGTAACGATCGTCTGCGCATGCGCGTAACGAGATTGTATTGCTTTGATAAATTTCTACCTGAAGAGGGGAAAAAAAAGAACGAACGTAGGAAAATTTGAGTTTGTCAATTTCAAAATGGTCCCAGCCCTCGATTTCATTGGAGTTAATAAAATTTTCTTAATCTCCTATCATTAACGTGATTACAGTTCAGGAGGATCCTGAGGGCTGGGACGATTGGAGCAACTGGAGCGACTGCAGCGCCACCTGTGACGTAGGTCGTCGTGTTCGCTGGCGTCACTGCACAGCCGAGAATTGTCCAGCTGGATTAAAAACGGCGCAGATGAAGACCTGTAACTTGCAACGCTGTAAGAAGGAGGGTCTCTTCGGATGGCTGGGAATGAAGCTGTAAAAGAACCACAGGTTATACGGGAGGTCAGGGAAAAACAAAAACGATACCAGAAAATATGAATATTTTTTGCTTCTCTTACGAAAGACAGTTGCGAAGCGGCGACGCGCGTGCCGAAAATTTTGGATTTTCAATTTTACAACCTCACGTAACAGGATGACATCCTTGGACGCTTTTTAATATCAATGTCCCATCCACTGTGTACGTTACTTTTGAAACTGTCTGTATTACTGTCCCTGCTCGTGGCAGTGTATTCGGGTGTATCCAGTACAGAGGGAATGGGGAATTTGACTGAAAAAGAAATTAAAAACACAGCCAATGTTACGTTTGTGTCCAGTGCGCTACAGGACGCTCCAAAAAATACCTCGTTACCCGGAAAGGATGCTGTAGCAATTGCGGAAGGGCCAGAGGATGCCTTTGGCAGCCAGGAGCTCGATAAGGAAGGCGTAAATAAAGTGGAAGAAAAACGCGAGAGTCGAGTCGTACGTTCGAAAGAAAAAGTCAAATCGAAATTACGAGATACGAATAAGAGAAGAGCAGACTCTTTGGAGATCTTGGACGAGAGAAACCAGCGGACCTTAGGAAATTTCAAGTATTTTAATACGCATCCTTGTATACAGGGTTGTTCAGTATAAAATTGTCGAACGAAGTTGGTTCCACCGTTAGAAATCAGTTAGAAATCAAGTAGACGGTCCAATTTCGGTCGATACTTTTGAGGTGAATAATCCTGTACACAATTATCGAAAATTGATCTTCGTTAAAATAATTTAAGACGCTACACTAGGCGAGACGCTACAGTGAAAGTATCACGGAGTCTGAAATTTTCCATTGCTTTTACACAGAAACCGTTCTCATTGGTTTCTCTCGATTCGAACGAAACGGTTTTTTTCCATGGAACAACAAGATCCTTTTTCACGTGGCGGCAAGGTTTTTTTTTTCTTACCACGCCTTAAAAATTTCTTTCTCTCGGATCAAGAGATCATTGGCGTCTCGCCTGGCAAGCTCATAACCTCAAATACGAATTCCGACGAAGGGCGAAGAAGAATATTTTATTGTTCGTTCGCAGATACGACAACGAAGACTATGATAATTCCTACGATCAAGATAACGAGGAGGTGGATGACAATTTTGACGAAAAAGGGCATATTTTCAAAAGCGATACGAGAAACAAAGATGAAGATGCCAAAGACGAACCCTCCCGTAATTCCGAAGAGGGTCAAAGTTCGGACGACGACGACGAAGAGTTTCAGCGCAAATTCAAACGTGGTGGTACGTTCGAGAATTGTCATAAGAAAAAAGAAAAGTGTCTTTAAGAACGCGCAGATTTGTTAAATTGACAGTAAGCGCGACTTTGTACGTCGCTTTAAAAGAGAAAGGACATTGCACGAATGTCCACGGGGTATCTGTGAAAGTCAGTTAAAGCAGTTTGTTGGTTAAATTAATGCAAAGTGGTTAGACGGCTTTTTAATCGGTATCGATTCATTCTCCAAAGCACCGACTGTGCATTCGTACGTGCTTGTGCACATTATGCCCAACCAGGTGCAACTTTCACCGAGATATTCAAAGAGCAATGGAATAAAAAAAGAGATAAAGCATTATTGATACACGTATCTAAATTTTTATTACTACCCGTTCAAGGACTGCAGGCAACGTGCAATTGCGAAATGACTTATCGATGAAGTTTTACCAACGTACGACAGAAGCTTGCAGCGCGCTACAATATTTATAGCGTATCAATAATGTTTTGCATTTACAAAGAAACCAGGGCAGAGGAGGACACGTTGATGATTTGTAAATTATAGATAAGAATTTTATGTATCTCATATACATACTCGTTTGCAATGCCTGCAGGAAGACACGGTAGGCAGGGGCCTAAAATCTGGGACCAATGGGGTAAATGGTCCAGTTGCAGTGTCAGTTGTGGTGTGGGAAAGTTGACGCGATGGCGCCACTGTATCGCCGGTGGTTGTTCGATTGGCGAAAAAGAAGCGCAATTAAAAACCTGCACGTTCGCCGCGTGTTGAATGGATGCACTAACTTTATTCCTTTCAGTGGCACAATTAGATCTGTAATCGTTTTTATACAGTCCAAGTGAAAATAAATATTTTCAAGTGTTATCTTGTTTTCCTCGGGTTCTCTTCTTCTCTTCCTGCAGAAGACGAACCTAAAATTTGGGATCAGTGGGGCAAGTGGTCCTGCTGCAGCTCGTCCTGTGGTCCTGGAAAGATAACAAGATGGCGACACTGTGTTGCTGGAGGTTGCCTATCTGGCGAGAAGGAAGTTCAGATTAGATCCTGTCTATTGGCAGCCTGTTTGCACTGATTTGTTCGATCGATATTGTCCTGAGGCATAATGAAAATTGGAATAAAAAATTGATTGAAATCCAGTTTATTGTGTATACAATTTTTTTTTAATTTAGTAGTAAAAGCATAAGCGATATCTTGGTCGAACGAAACGATCGAAATAAAAGAAAGAACGGACGTCAACGTTTAACAAGGATATACCTGCAGTGTTTAATGTTATTAACGAAGCACGTCATATTTAATTATTGTTTCTCAAAGTAATCATCAGTCTTATAAATGACGGGTTGTTCAAAACTGGTTGACCTTTCCACGATAATGGGTTCTTGATTTTTCTTCTGTAAAATTCAAAATTACAAACGTCCGCGTTCATTATTATTATTGAAAGGACCTCGATAATTATTTTAAATACGCAGGAAATACCTGTTTCACGAGTTTCAACTGACTTACAAAAAAGGACAATGGATTCAGCATTCCAAATATTCTCTCGGGTCCGCCCAGTTCAGCTTCTGCGTTATCGACGGCCGTTTCCAATGCAGTAACGTCGGCGTTTGCCCTGGCGACGAAGAACTTCAGGGCGTCTATACGCTTACCTAGATTTCGTAGCTCGGGACGTATCGAAAGTAATTTTGGAATATGGCCGCTCATGCATTCTGCGCCTTCGGTCTGGACCTTTTGATAAAAAAAAAAGTATAACAGAGAAAAGACTGAGGCTGTTTTAACAAGGATCGCTTCTTACGCAATGGAAGTGAACGGCAAAACACGTAGAAATTCGAGACAGTCGCCAACATAGAAACTGCCCGACTTTATATTTACTGGAGTGTGATTTCAGTTCGGTCGATATCTACGACTCAAGCTTATTCGCCAGGTCACCTGGATCGCGTTGGACGGGGACCAACTTGTGAACTTTGAACTTTAATAAATCAACGCTCCAGACTGCCATGACCTATCCCTTAAGCTTGATTCACACTGGGGAATGTGGAATGGATGCATCGGAATGCAGAAACGACAGTCGGTACATCACTCAGCAGTTGCGTAAAACGTATGGTCAAACGTGATTGATTTTTATGACTTTTCTTTACACTCTCTTAAACGTGTCTGGAATATGGATCTTACCAAAGACTAGTCTCGACTAAATTGCACATAGTACTTAGCTTTACCTAATGACTTAGCAAGATAATTTTTCCAAAAATTATCAGGCAATGATCACGACCGATAAGTCATATAAATTTATCAATGACGATAACAAGATATATTAATTTCTAACCATTCCGATAATAGACTCAAATTCCTCCAGTCGCGTCATCATATCCTCGATAGAGTCGTGAACATTTTTCATCTGAAATTGAAAATTCTCATAAAACCCTAGTTCCACATTGAAACTCAGACTAGGGAATTTCTCCAAAATTATTTCACTAGACTGACACGAGGCTACGGAGAAACCAGTCTAACCAGTGACCCATCGTGTCCATGAAAATCTACGCCACGTTAAGATACGTCAGGATGATAATGAAAAACAAAAGTAATCGATATTTACCTGATCGGTCAGATCGACCTTAGCGTAAGCCGCATAATCTTTAGTCAGTTCCTCGATCATTATTGGTCACTGTTAATTTTCTCGTGTAATATCTGTCAGTGGAAGCTACCCGAGACTGACAGTTTCCCTGGAATGACATCTAGGGTTTTTCGCGGTACTACTGGGACGGTTGGTCACCATGACGGAAACTATTGCGCATGCGCAGTCGGTATAGAAACATGAAATCCAACTACAAATATTCCTATGATCGCATTGTACACATTTTCTGGAACTTTATCGAACTGCAGTGCATCGCAAGTTTTAATATAATTTTTCGTATAATTTAAATTGGGAAAACGTACGTAAAGTAGTTTTATGATCAATTTTCCAATGGGAAATTTCATTGATGCTTACTGATGCTTTAATAATATTATTGTTCAGCTGGATAATTGTAGAAGGCTCTTATTATTTACTTTCGTTTAATTCTCTTTAACTTAAGGTATCTTTAGGGAATTGAAATGTTACGGTTAAAATTGATACTTGCCAATCAGTTTCACGCACTGCTGCATTTACTCGCATGCGTATTCCCTGTTGCATGGCGGTAAAGAAATTACGGTATGAGAATTATCTTATAGCTTCATTTTAATAGATCGCGTGGCGTGTAATTTCGAACGCGTTTTTTTACCAGCTGAACACGTATGATTATGATTTATGGCAATAATTTGGAATAGCGTCGAAGTAGCAGTGTCGATGTGTATCGAAAATTGGTACAGGAGAAATTTCTTCAACGATAGTTATCATATTAGCAATTCCAAATAGAATTTTCATATTTTTTTTTCGTGCAATTGCACAGAAGATAGCATTCGGCAAGTCTTTTGAACAAACTTAATTTTACTTTAGATTGTACGTGTAAATCCAAATTTTCAATTAATTCAATTAAACCTAGAACGTAGATCTTTTCTATATTGAATTCGTGTTTACTGCATTTTCAAAAGTGAAATTTGCAATTGCAATTTACCCAACGACTCCGTATCCTCCGGCAAGTAACAGGCTGACCGAAAGTGGCTTTGAAGTATCGAGAAGAGAAAATTTTGGAAAAAAAACCTCGATTTAATGAAATTTTGTTAATTGCTGCGCCTGGCTGTACGGAATAAATATCGTAAAATTTACTCAAAACGTACCGTAACTCTGCAATTCCGCACTTTCTTATCTAATCTACAAAAAAATTTCACTTCTCCAGTTGGAATCGCGTAAATAATCTGAGTTAAAAAAATTTTATTAATTATTTTGCTCCGGTGATCACGGATAGTGCCATTATCATTATTACTTTTAAAAGACCATCCAGTCAATATAAGTAGACGCTACATAATACAGATTCTACATGAAACTTTCACAGTACAGATATTACAGGGTGTTTCATTAAGAGTCTTTTTTGGCTCCTTACGTAATCCCATTATGAATTACCATTCTCAAAGCATTCATTGAGATTGATATTGACTGAGAGTACCGAAGGAAATCTATATTGCATAACGCATTAACCATATACCATTAGAAAGTTTTAATACGGACATTTATATCCGAATTCCATAACGAATATTTTGATAGAATCATTTAAATTAACGTAATAAAAATAGCCATCAAATGAATCAGCGAATAGAAAAAATTATAAACAGGTGTTTTTGAGTCACGGGACATTTTTCAAAGTCAAGGAGGATTTTAGCCAAATGGAAAAAAAAAAAGAAAAAATGTATCGATCGAGTAATTTTGATAAAAATCTCCCGATCGAAAGTATTTCACGAATTTTCAAAATTTTATATCGACGCGTCAATCAATAAGATCGATCGTAACGATAAAGTGCAAATTTTTTTAAACGGCAATTCGATTTTTTTTTGAAAATCCCCAATAGAGCACGCTCATTGCTGCTCGTAATTAAACTTTCGCGCGTTTGTAATTGTAGGATAAAAATGTGACTGGCTCCACTCTTGGGGATTTATATAGACAGACAAGATGTGCTTATAGAGTAAGAGAAGAGTGAGAGTTTAGAACTACATTCTTATTAGTCCGCAGCGAAATTGCTTTAAATCGTACTGCTTGCGTGGCAGCTGGGTCGTTGCGTTCAACTGGTTGTTGGTCAGTTTCCAGTTTATTTTTTTTTTTTTTCCTACTAAGTAACCGGCACAGTTTATTCTTGAGACTTTCACAAATGCAACTGCCGCTAATTGCAAATCCTCCTGGCGCTTAATTAAATGTGTCAAACGAGAGACTAATTGTCAAATATAATTTTTGAAATAAAATACTTTAGAAAACTTTAATAAATTATATTTTAATTTAGCAAAGGCACTAATTCCTTTTGTTTGTTTGAAATTTTGCTTTTGACTTTTGCAGCTCGCTGAAAATTTATATTAGCCTAATCAGTCGTTGAAGAACATACATTTTCTTACTGGTCATTGTCAATGATCGATCATTGATCAATTAACGTTTTGCTGATTAAAATGATACTCGGATCGAATCACGCACTTTGTCCAGTGCCAAAGCTGTAATAAATCAATGAGGATGGTGCGAAGTCATAACAACGATAAAATCATCAAGAAAAGTCATTAAGCAGCTCGTAAAGCCAAGGGACGCCGAAGGAAGAATAATCTTCAGACAAAAGTGACTTCGATGATGTTAGCACGTATGCGTGTGACGGCAAATTAACAATTTATTGATTTGTCAATATATACTTTGGAATTACTCATTTGTAACCTTGTCAGTGGAAAAGGTAAGTCGGTAAATAAGCAATGGGAAATAATAGTTTCTGTGAATGTACTGTACATTATAGGTATAAAATTAGCATAGAACAATGACTGTATAAGAAATTTGTTGCAGAGCATAAAATCTTCGTAGTAGTCAATGGGTGCCTGATAGTAGTCTTTCTATAATATATAGGGTAGTCTAATACGTAAAGGTTTAGTACAGTGGCAGAGCCATATGTGTTCTTATGTGTATTTTGGATTTCAATAATTAGTTAATAAGCTTTGTAAGAGAAAAAGGTAAGCGAATAAATAAATAATGGGAAGTAATAGTTTCTGTGAATTTAAATACATTATACTATATTAGCATAGAGCAATAACTGTATTAAGAAGACTGTAGCAGAGCACAGAAATTTTCATAGTAGTCAATGGATGTCAGACAATAGTTTTAGTATAATATATAAGGTAGGGTAATATGTAAAGGGTATGTAAAATATTAGAGTCATATCTTGGAATCAATAATTTGTAGCTTTGTAAGAGAAAAAGGTAAGCGAGTAAATAAGTAATGGGAAGTAATAGTTTCTGTGAATTTAAATATATTATACTAAATTAGCATAGAGCAATGACTGTATTAAGAAGACCTGTAGCAGAGCACAGAATCTTCATAGTAGTTAGTGGGTGTAAATTATCAGTTCGATTCCTGATTAGAACTCGTAATTTTTTGGAATTTCCTATTATGATAGGACACTAGCAGTAAACTCGAATTCGATTCTATCGTTAGAAATCAATGGAAATGGTGGAGTGCCACATTAAGTTGCTGAAAAACTTTTGAACGAGCCTGTATGTTTGTGTGTTACGACATACTGTTTACAGGACATAGAAAAGAGAAAGAAAAATGATGGAAGAGATACGCAAACTGTGCTTGAGTTCGTTTGAATTTTGTTCAGTCATTCAAATTACGTCAGTTTTTGAGAAATCTTTAACATGCTCGCTATTTGTGAAGCTGGTGGCACCATTTCTTTTTTCTTTCTTCTACGAAAAAAAGCTTCATTCGAGACATGAATTTTTTGGATCATTTACAGTTTCTGTCATTATTTGCGAATCACTATGGAAATTTGTGCAGTTTTTTGTTTCAATTAAATTTGACCGTCACGATATTTGATTAGTCATTAACAATTTAGAACTTGAGGCAGCAGCTGGAGTAATTACAAAATCTGAAGACAAACGGAAATTTTGCAAATAAGTGATTTGCGAAAAAAAAATTTCTTATAAAAATCAAAAAAGTTATTCGTATCGATTGATTTTCATACATTAGCAAATTATGATTCCAGGATAATGATGTGTGCACTGTCGGATCATTACGAGAAAATCGATTTGCGTCATTTAATTGTCGCAGCAAAAAAATATCATGTCAAGGAAATTCATACGGAGTCATAGATACGGCCGTGAGATCTAGGTATAAAAAAAAAAAGATAAGTGAAAAAAATAAAAGAAAAATTAGGAACCCCAGAAATTTTTGTGAAATCCGCCAAAAAGCAGATAACAAAAAATATTTAATAATTAATTATTTCTTTAATCACTTCTCTTTTCGCAAATTATATTTTTTTCTCGCAATACTATCTGAGAATGGCGTACACGACGGCAGAACTAAAACAAAGAAATAATAAATAAATGCTGCAATGAGAAATTCGAAAGGCGAAAATTTACCCAAAAAAACAATGGTCCTCTTTTGCAAGATAAAAAATATATTAAATGTCATTACGCGGTGGGTTTATTTTTCTTTTTTTTTTTCTTTTTTTTTTCCGGATAATATACAAAAGTAAAACGGCATAGAGAACGAAGAAATTGTATTCTGGCTTATGAGCCAAGGTGGGGATTCGCGACTAGTTATAACTGTACTTTTGTACGGACTACTTCGGCTCGCCGTGAAGTTGGCTGCAGTTCACGATCAGCCGCCGCGATCGTCTGTCGTCCTCGATCGAGGATCTCGGAGCAGCGTTTGAGTGATCGCAACAAGTTTTTGTTTGTTTCATTGGCAAAGATCTGCGGCACCAGGTGTGTAGAAAGTCAAAATCATTAAATGATCATTGATTGCTATTTCGCCATTTTTATCCACGTTGGATAAAAAAAAAAAAAAAAAAAAGTTCATGAAATATTTTTCAAAACAATGACGCATATCCAGGAAGGATTTTGTTTGTCATTTAATGATTTATGAAACAAGAACTTAATGACCGGCGATTAATTTTTAAGTGGGACGTGGGGTTCGTTGAAATTTCAAGATTTCCTGTGTCTTGTGTATCTTTATCTTTTTTTTTTTTTTTTCAAGATCATTTTCTCGGGGATATTCCGCTGAATATATTTTTCATTAATTTTTTTTTTAAATTATCATTGTAACGTCCATGCGCGTTTCGTAATGAGATTTTTTGCTTTTTTACCTTGTTGATTTGTAATTGACGTTCTGTTCGTCGGATTAATTGTTTATTTCGGAAATCTTATTAGATTTATAAGACTTTTAGGATGCTGCATAATCATTTGATGATTTTCTTTAGTCCGGTTAAAATATTCATCGAATATTCGATATGTCATTGAATTTGACTTGGAAGAATTTTTTATACCGCGCACCAATGTTTTTTCGTTATTTACTAAGCTGTAGAGTGTTAAGAAAAGAAAAGAAAAAAAAAAAAAAAAAAATTTACATCCTCTTGTCATTCAAATTATTTGATGATTTTTTGCGTCACTACACATGGGCAATTACGCAAAGGATATTACGCGCAATCTTATTGGGTTATTTAATCTGTTATATTGACGTTTTCGTAGGAGCACGTGTCCGATAATTTGAAAAGACAACGAAGTTTGAAAGTGTCAAAAAATCTATTGAAAATTGTCATTGAAGTTACTGGGGATTATTTTTGGACGTCATTTTTTTTTTTTTTGTTATAATATTTCGAGAAAATAGACAAGGTTTCAATTATTTTTTCCAAGTGTCAAATTGCCCCAAAAATATATTTTTTTAATATATACAGACATTGACCATAAACCAATATCTTTTAACGGTCAAGGATCGCTTGTATATATTAACATGTATTACGAAGCCTACGGGCAAAATTAAATTGGTTAAGTTTTCAAACAAAAATTATGTAACCACTCAATTGCGTAACTCGTACACAGATCTGATTCTTGTGGTTGAGTGAATGATCTTGGAATCTGCCTGAAGTCTGAACGGTTCATTTTTAATGTATACGCAATTTTATTGATTTTTTTTTTAAAATGATAACAATAATATTTAGTATTTAAATTGTTAACAAATTTTCAATCCGATCAATGTAATTATCAGTAGTCTGCAATGGATTCTGTGGATGCCTGAGTGAAAAAAATTTTGAAAAATTTTTATATCATTTTCAAAATCACCGAGAGACGAGCAACTCAAAATTACGAAAAACAATATAATGTTTCGAGTCACCGGGGTCGATGCTCTCTAGATATAAGATCAAGTTTTTCTTTTCTTCCGCAGCCAATCTATACACGGGCGACCAGTTCGACACTGTACAAAAATGTGGACATGAAAGTAAATAAAATTTTGACATAAAAATTTACAAAATTGACACTTTGACTTAAACATTAAAATATTCGATGAGACAAAGATATCGAAAACAAAAAATTTCTTTTCCATAATCTCTAGGAACAAGATCAAATTTTTCGGTTCTTTTTTTCGTCGGACAATCCACACACGGGCGACCAGTTCGACACTGTACAAAAATGCATCGACGAAAAGTAAATGACATTTTGACATAAAAATTCACAAAATTGACACCTTGACTTAAACATTGAAGTATTCGATAAGATATTGAAAACAAAAAATTTCTTTTCAATAATCTCCCTCGTGCCTGTTCACCGCGAAAAAAAAAAGGCAATATTATAATTGAAATTCCAATTCATTAAAATAAAATTATGAACCCTGCGCCTACCAGTCATCATGTACTTAAGTATCACGATTTCATCAAGACCCAAATCATCGAGCGAAACGACCTCCCATAATTTAATTCGTACCTTATAATCGTGAGAATCATCGACTTGTGTCCGTAACTTTTATCAAAGACTTATTAACTTCGAAAAGTTACCTAATCAAAATTTCTCTCGTGAAAATATTTTCAATATTTTATTCACCGATACTTCCCACGGAATTCCCCCACACATGCATATCAATAATGATAACGACGACGCGTGTACCAATCTGCGCAACAATCCATGAAGACAGACATTATACGGATTACGTATTAGTATTTATTTTAGTCGCGAGACTTACGATGGAAATAAACTTTCGCAGTTACTTTCACCAGACTACTAAAGTGCATGGTGGTTACGCAACAAAGTTTTTACGTACATAGTACTCTATCTATATGCACGCATATATATATAGATAGATATATAAATTAGTTTAGAGGTCGGACCTCAGAGAATTTTCAACATAGTGCATGCTTCGAGGCCCATAAAGCGACTGTCACACCAATTTTTACTTTTTTTGAATGCCCGAAGTTCTGACGGGCTTAGAAACTGTTAGGTTAGAATTTCAATGCTGTGGCGACTCAAGGTATTACCTAAAAAGAAACAAACTCTATTGTGAATGCCCCTTAATGGCCTGGGTCCACAAACTATACTTCGTACATGATTATATATATATATATATATATATATATATATATATATAATAGAGTACTAATTTATAAGTCTTCGACTACGCATGTACCAGTGTGTACGTAACTAGTAGAAATATAAAAAACGCATATTTTTCAATAAAACGTATAAATACAAATTAATTACTTTGCTGCGGGTGCATTTAAGTTTTTTTCGAAATTCCCGTCTCGTATCACAGGACACGTTCGCGGCTAATAAAATTGCATAATGCATATGGAAGTCTGAATTTTATGGAGCGTATCAATGTAACCCGTATTGAAACCGGTTTTTG
The DNA here is from genome assembly GCA_030142595.1 of Trachelus iudaicus. NCBI lineage: Eukaryota > Metazoa > Arthropoda > Insecta > Hymenoptera > Cephidae > Trachelus > Trachelus iudaicus. The sequence goes on along the minus strand of JARQTH010000357.1, from coordinate 502,579 downwards.
GAGCTAGAAAAATGTTTAGCCGGAGAAACGCAAGTGAGCGCGTTTAGGTAATCGAGAAAGTTCTTCAATTTTGTACTTCTGCAATCGATCGTCGGCCTGAATATGCAATTTTTCATTTTTCCCTGGGAGCGCGACTGGAGTGCAAAAAAAAAAGTGCAATAAATTTCGCACGGCTGATGCATCGAGAATCGAGATGCACCGTGCAAAAAAATTGTTGACTGTTTGAATCGTCGATCGAAACATTGAGACGTCGATTGTGTTCCAGATTAATGGAAAAAAAAAAAAAAAAAAAAATTGGTCAACCCCCAAGTAAATAATTCTGTATATAATTTGTATAAAAATATATATGAAAAAAGTCAATTAAAATATTTAATATAAAATATTTTAGTTTATTTTTGCCGGTTTTTTTTTTTTTTCTTCTATATATTCCAAAAATACTTTACGTGTTTTACAGGCATAATTAATATCCACGCGTGTATAGTCATACGTATATGTATGTATATGCTCTTTGGGGCATCGGAATACAATATATGTTTTACATCTAGTTTACAGCGTTTTCCTTTGCTTTTTATTTTTCCTCACTTTAGCCCCTTAAACTACTTATTTATTCGTTGCTCAAAAACTCTTTGTACTTTTTACTGTATTTTTTTTTTTTGCATTTATTCAACTTTTTCATACGCAATCGGCCTCTCTCGTTGCTTTCTCATACACTGGCCTGTACTCACGTAAAATCGGTTCGATCTCTCCTTTCAACTATTTTTTTTTTACTCCTCTCGCACGTTACTACCTTCTAAAACCATCTCCAGTTCCATTCTTAGCTCGCGCGAGTACTGTCCAGTACCAAATTAAATTCCCGACAATCTTTCATACTTCGTAGATTCTCTATAGACAATTGCATTCCTGTTAATGAAAATCCTTGTTTCCTTTTAACGCATATCCACAGCTACCACTTGTGCTCCAGGCGGCGCTTTTCGGCACCAAATTCTTCAATTACTTGATCCCTGATCGTCTCCCAGTCTTCGTTAAGTCCCGTTTTCAATATATCCCTGTCGCTTTTCTTCCTTATACTTTTCCATTGATTCATTTCAACGTTTTCCTCGTTGCTTTCTCATGCACGCGTACTCACGTAAAATCAGTTCGATCTCTCCTTTCAATAATTTTTTTTTACGCCTCTCGCACGCTCTTACCTTCTAAAACCATCTCCAGTTCGATTCTTAGCTCGCGCGAGTCCAGTGCCAGGGATGGACACTTTCAATTTAAAATTACAAGTCGAATGGTTTTTCATTCGTAAAAGTATTTGAATCGTATTTTTCAATACTTTTTCGAGTGAAAAAACCATTCGAAAAAGTATTTGAATTGTATTTTTCAATACTTTCTCGAGTGAAAAACCATTGGACTTGTAATTTTCATTAGCAGGTGCCCATCCCTGTCCAGTACCAGCTTTAATTTTGGAAATGCATGTACAATAAATTTTTTAAATATTTTAAAAATATTACCGCCAGCGCGCTGAACAGTTTCTGCGGAATCTTCGGAATGTCCTGCAGACGTCTTACGTACGTCCGTGAAGTTTTTCTCTTGAAACTCGAACAACACGATATTTATCGAGTTCCTAATTAGCAATGTAAATGAACGGAAATTTTTTGTTTTACAAGAATGCGCTAATGGAGCTACGATTGGATTTTGTCACACGTGACAGAAGAAATGAAAGCAAGACAAAACAAAACTTTCGGACAATTCCAAGACGCAATAGCAATTTTTAATAATTTTTCGCACAACAAGCCAGAGTCATCGACTTTTTTTTTTTCCACAATAAGTTACATCGCCAAACTGATTTCGCACGGTTCGAGTGACTCATCGGCATCGAGTCAGCCGGAATAAAAAAATTTACCCATTCACTAAACTCGCATAAAGATATTCTATGTTGTCACTGCAAAAATTCGCAAAAATACTTTTTCGCGAATTTCAATGTATTCGTAATTTTTTAAAATCTAAATACATTCACATATATATATATATATATGTACAATAATTATACATGATTAATATACCAAAGCTCCTTGACATTATTTTTAAATTTACCCATCGCTAATAATAAATATAATAAATAATCGAATAATTTACTGCAATCCCATCTAAAGCTCAATCGCCATCATTAATCACGCGAGCAAAAAAGTCCAAAAAAAAATATCTACGCTCGAGTACGCATGCCCTTTCGATGCCTTTCACTGATTTTCACTTTTCATACAGATGCGCGTCCATGATAATTTCTCGGCTGCAGCATCCGAGTCGTTAATATCATTATAATTACCATAAGAAACGTCTGGTGCAAAAGTCATCGACATTTGCGCAACGCGCGCGCACGATCGATACGAAGCCGACGCAGTATAGCGAAATCAAGACTTTTTAAATGATTGAAATTACAAAAAATCCCCAAAAAAAATTTTTTTTATTCATCCTCATCAATAACCATTTTTTTCCCTTCACTTTCGATCAGTCATTTATTCATAAAGGTCTTTCGAGCCTTCAGGTACAGTCGATGCAGAAAGTCTTTTAACGTTACAGTGCAGCATCATGAGTGATCTCAGCGAGATACAGTCCTTTTTCAAAGGAAGGACCATCTTCATTACCGGAGGTTCTGGGTTGATGGGCAAAGTACTTATAGAGAAGCTGCTGTACAGCTGCAGTGATCTTGAGAAGATTTATATACTGTTAAGGCCCAAAAGAGGCCGTTCGCCGGAAACACGTGTGGACGAGATGTTCAAGCTGCCCGTAAGCCATTGACCGATAAGAAATAGTTGTGATTGTAATTGAAGATCGATAAGGGAATTTGATTGGATGATCAATTGAAAATTTAATATTTTTTTTTAAGATGTTCAACAGAATTCGAAAATTCAAGCCGAGCGTGATGAGGAAGTTGGTACCTTTTCAAGGTGACGTCACTTTGGAAAAATTGGGCCTTACCGACGAACAGCTGGAACGTCTCTTTAACGAAGTCAGCGTAATTTTTCATTGCGCCGCGACGCTTAAGCTCGAAGCTAAACTCAAGGACGCCATTGAGATGAACACGGTATAGTAAATTTTATTTGGTTGGATCGTAAGATTTATAGTATACGAGTGGACTGTAGTTGAAAAAAGATAGTGGGTATCTAGAGTGGTAAAATATTTTTTGATTAGATTTTTACACGTTTAAAAAATTTTGATTTTTGCTCCTGAAGGTTGGCACGAAGAGGATTTTGGATTTGAGTAAACGGATCAGGGGCCTTAAGGCCCTGGTCCATTTGAGCACTGCGTTCTGTCATGTCGACCAGGAGGAACTTGGCGAAAGAGTCTACGACGCTCCTGATGATCCTCGTGACGTGATGCGATTGGTACAGTGGATGGACGAAAGTGCAATTGACCTTATAACGCCGAAGTAATTGAAAAAATATTTTTTTTGAAAAAATTAATTACACTATTCTGATAATGCCCATTGATAACAGGTTGCTGGATCCTCATCCAAATACTTATACGTACTCGAAGCGATTGGCTGAAAAATTAGTGGCTGACGAGTACGCGAATTTACCATGCAGCATCGCAAGGCCATCGATAGGTAATCGATAAATTACTATATGGACCATTCAATTTAATGATCAATCGATAACGATCGAATGACTGATTAAAATTTATCGACAGTGACCCCAGCGTGGGCCGAACCACTGCCCGGGTGGGTGGACAGTTTGAATGGGCCTGTGGGCCTTATAGTGGGCGCTGGGAAAGGGGTCATCAGGTCAATGCACTGCAATGCTAATTATCATGCTGAAGTGATACCCGTTGACCTTGCAATAAATGCACTGATAGCGATCGCCTTTAAAATAGGATCGGCCGCCGAGAAGTGAGTGAAGGAAAAAGTCAAATTTGAGAAAAATATTTAATTTTAATAACAACATTTTCTTATCAGGCCCAAAAACATTCCCGTCTATAATATCACACAAAGTGGCGTACTGCCCATCAAGTGGGGCGAGGTCTTGGAGAAAGGGAAAAAGGTCGCTTATCAGTATCCGTTTGAGGGCGCCATCTGGTATCCGGATGGAGACATCAGAAGCAGTAAATTTATTCACAATCTCTTTGTCTTCTTCTTTCATCTCATTCCTGCGTACTTTATCGACTTTCTGATGCTTATTTTCCGACAGAAACGCTTGTGAGTCCCAAAATTCAATGACTTTTAAAAATCAACGTTATCAAAAATTCTTTTTCATTTTTATTTATTCCAATGTATTTACGTACGTTTATTTTTTTTTTCTTTTAGCATGGTTCGAATCCAAAAACGCATCACCGATGGTCTCGAAGTTCTGCAATACTTCACCACGCGCGAATGGGTCTTTCACAATACAAATTTATTAATATTATGGGGCGACATGAGTCCCAAAGACAAGGAATTATTTCCAATTGATTTTTTGGTTTTGGACGAGATGGAATATCTCAAAAAAATTATTTTGGGCGCAAGGCAGTATTGCATGAAGGAAGACCTGTCGACATTGCCACGGGCGCGTATGCATCAGAGAATGTAAGTCGGTTGAAAATTTTGAAATTGAAAAAAATTTTCAATTTTCAATTTTTTTTTCTCTAGGCTCTACGTAATCCACAACATAGCTGTCTACTCGTTCTATTTCGGAATTCTTTACTACGTTTATCGCCACTTCGAAGCCACCAGGGTAACTTTGGACTTTGTTACGGAAAAATTAAAAGTACTGCCAATCGTCGGAGGCCTCGTGGAAAAGGCGCATCTCTAAAGGATTTTTTCAATTATGCCATTTTTTTTCAATTTGTATCATCCGCCTATGCATATTACATTACTCGAGTACGTTTTTGGGCAAGAGGAAAAAAAAAAAGTCAAAAAGGGTCACCTAACGATTTTTTCGTGATGCTTTCGCTTCTGTAACATAGATCTTATAAAACGTATAAAATAATGATAATAGTAACGGTAATCAGTAGTGATAACAGTTTCGGATAGATCTAAAGGCAGACGGCCTGTACGAGCTTTAAATAATTTTTTATTTTTATTACATAGACGTATAGTACTTTTAGATGTATGTATATTCGCGTATAATAATGATAATACAAAGGAGAGTAGGTTATTTTGGGTGATAAGAGATTAGAGCTCAAAATAGCGAACCCGAAACATCGAGAACAAATGAAACCTCCATATAACGTCTAAGGTTTGAGGTACAGGGTGTCCTGAAACGAACGCATGCGAATGACGTGTTCCTAATCTTTGGAAAAAAATAAGAAATTTTATATTTAAGTACTTCAGGATTTTTCTGCCCTTATAACGGGTGTTTCGTTAATCTAAAGCTCCACGAACATGAGACTCGAAAAATGTCACGAACAAATGAACTCTGCTTAATCGCGGCTATTTGTCAAAACTTTTTGTAAATACATGTACATTGATTTCTTTGTATAAATAAAAATCTATTAATTTCCGTACGCAATGACGTACGCGCATTGCGATTAAATTCGTAAACGAAAAGTCAATTTTTTTCATCGCCATGAGTTCTTTGAAAGAGGCCATTCGATTTTTTTCAATACACCCTATACATAGATATACATATATACCAATAATATATAATAAATTTATATATACGACGCTAACAGCTAGAGATAACGAAAATATCTTAAAAAAAAAAAAAATTCGAAATTATAAGGCATGACTAAAAGTTTTTCTAGATTTTCGATTAGATGATAAGATTAAAAGCTCAATTATTATATTCACGATGAATTATGATAGAATGAGGTATCTTTTGGTTATATATGCGTATAAATAATAAAAATGTATCGACGAGCAAATGAATTTTCAATAATAGTGCCTGACGTAGGTCGTGACTAATCAAGTGACTGGGGTGCGTTATCAGTAAAATTAAAGACTACAGCTACACGTGATTACAGTTCACTTCGCTATGGACTGAAAAAGTACCGTGCACTGTGGACAGTATAGGGTGTCAAAAGAAGACGTAATTTAAGGACTGCTTTCGTGCCGAAGGAGAATATAGAGTGTATGCTCCATATATCTACGTAAGTGATATCAGGTATCTACCGTGTAACAGGAAAAGATTGAATTTTTTTTTTTTTTGAATAGCTACGAGCACCGGAAATCTTTATCTTTTAGAATTTAGTCGAGCACTTTCCGTGTTTAAACACTGATAGGTGCTTGACGCCTTAGTGCAAAGGGTTTTTGGGTACTGTGACGTTTTCGATAGTGCAATTTCGTATGCGCCTTAGGATTGTGCGAAATGGGGACGTGGGTAGGTGCTCGGCGCTGACGTTTTTAAGAATTTTGGCGAGACAGGATTATACGATAAGATAAAGTCACAGGTATTTATTAAAATATCGATAGTAGGTAAAACTGTAATTGGCAAATGATAAATATCAATAGAAGTGTCGGTATGGTAGGAAATCTTCGTCAGAGCAGCGCCTAGTGAAGTTTACCAGTGAGATCGCAATGATCACCTCAGGACTTTGACAATATTTTTTGCTGGACTTAATCGGCAGAATGGCATGTGCCAGTGGTCACAGTTTCGGAAAAAGTGATAAGACAATATTCTAATCTCAAAAGGGAAAAATCGAGGGAGAATACTTATTAATTTTAGATAATCGAATCGCGTTATCCTCGTGGATTTAAGTCAAGCTGACTTACTCTTTGAAGATTTTTTTGGATTTTGAATTCACTGGTCGAACTGATTTTTTGAAACTATTTAATTCTTTTAAATGACAGATGTATTAACCAGACGCGTTAATCATCTATGGGAAATAATTTATGTTATCGAGGAAAAATTAAGTTATCAGGAGTTTTTCATCTATCGGCTGTTCTTAATAATGGATCAGCCTTCTCGTGATTATCTCTGATAAGTGCACTATCGGTAGATTAGTATCGAGAGGCTGGCTGAACTATACTTTTGGTGTAGTTACGATCAAGGGGCAGATAGAAATATCAAAATATGGGCGTATGCAAAGGGGAAGGGAGGCAGGGAATTTACATAGTAAAAAGAGTACGCAGGTTGCTTAATTACACGAAGCAAAACATTTCGTGCTTGATAATTGGATTGAAAATCACTTAGACCCGTGGAATCTGGTCCATTATAAACACGCCCGGGGATGTTTGGGTTCTGATTGGAATTTTTGGTTTTCTTGAAATTGTTGTTTCAGTCGCGAGGATAGAAAAAAAAAAAAAAAAAGACGAAAAAGAACAATCGAAGAGAGTTTGTTCGGGTACGAAATTAAATGCTTTGTGCCAGATCAGGATAATTATGCCATTAGGTACTGTTCCATTGTTATCCTGCATATAAAAATAAGGGTCGAACGGAAGGGGTTGTTGGAGATAATTTTTTACTGAATCCTTCACCCTTAATTTTATCACAGTGCATTTAAGTAACTCGAGTGCACGTACTGTTTGTTCATGTATTATTTTAATTAGTCTTCGAATATTTAAGCGTTTAATTAATCTTAATCCATTTTTTGCTGATATTATTATTCCGATATGATTAATCCAATTCGTATTAAAATTAACACATGTTTACGCAATTGGTAATAATACAAATTGACCATGGATGACCCCAATAACCTTTATGGCTAGTGCCCGAAATTAATAGAGAGGGTTGTAAATTCGTAGCAGGTCGTAACCCGGCTGGCGTTAAAATCGGAAGGGGTAGGTCATTTCAAATCTGTGACGTATGAGTCCTGTCCACCACAGGACCGCCGGATTTACCTTTTCTTGGGAAGGGGTGCGAAGTAACAGCTATTGGTACGGCCCAACGCGGTGGGATGGCGCTGCCGTAGACCACCAGGGCGAGCCACCCCCTATTATTGATCCACCCCCGCATAACCAAAAAACCATTCCTAGTCGAAGGAGCCCGAGGGTTGACCTTTTGAACAGCCGTCACGTTCGCTTATGATTTTTGGTTTATTTTTTTATATATATTCTTTCTTCACTAGCCAGCTCTCTTGGATTCATCCCTTAGCCATTATCTTCTCACGTTTATCGGTGAATTTGGATTAGCCTCATTCGACTTTTCCCCATCGTACTATTTTTCGTGGCAAAAGTAAATTTGCTTTTTGATATGCCTTTGGCGAGACGCGGTACTCGTGGCACTGATTATAGGGAAAGGAAAAAAATTAAGGGTGGCTATCACACCAGTCACACTGTAGGGCATGTGACGAGTATAAAAATTATAGGCGGTTTTCTCTAGGGAGATTAATTTTTTTTTTTATGAAAGCGTCATAAAGCTGGATTTCTTTTTTAGTCAAAGCACACAGGACAGTTCGAGGGGTTATATTCTACGGCAAGAAATTCGGTGAATTATACCCTTGATATATCCACAGAATAGAAGGGAATTCGGGTTTTGATATCATTCGTGGAAAAATCACTTGCGTCATTCTCGTGACGCAGAATTTCTATAATACACTCTAAAAAAAAAACCGTTGTTAATATTTAATGATATATCGAGTGCGAGCAAAGGTCATTTTTAAAATTGCAAAAAAAGTATTTCAATATAATTTTCCGACATTGATTAATATACGTTTTGTAAATCTCTTTTTATCTGAACAAGTCGAACGCAAAAATAAATTTTTTTTCACGAATTTTCTATCCAGTTACTTTACTTTCATTTATTCACTTTAATAAAATTCAACAACATTTTCAAAATCCCAACCTAATCCATTATTTCCTTATCCTAAAAATATAAAATTTTTGAATTAGTATTAACGGCCTCTTCTTAGCCCAATACTTTACCCAGTCTCTTGAATAACCCGTACAAGATCGTAACTAATACGCTTTACAGTACAGCCGCTAGAGTCTCGTGCCTTAAGGGCATGCTAAGGTATCGCAATCAACATATGCAATCAACCGAAGGGGATGAAGGGGGTTGAAAAAAAAATTTTCTCAAATATTTATTTCCAACCCCTATATTCCCCCCGGTTTATAAAAACTCATGCAAAAGAGACAATTAAAAAATTATCCATCCGCATCAACCGCTATCTCGCGCAGTAATTGCGATAGAAAATATAAGGGATGAAAAACCCCGATAGAGAAAAAGAACCCCTCGGGCAACAGGAAGCGATAAAAAGGATAATAGAAATAAACTCCCGACAGATTTGCTCGTCGTCCGTTTTTCCTCCCCTAACAGCCTGTTGCTACTTCTAGTCCTTCCGACAATCGTTCGTCCATCAGAAACCACCCCTAGTCCCCGCCTATTGTAAAGAATCTCAAGAGAGGCCAACCTGTGGATCGGACCTGTTATTGAGCTTGCAGCGGCTAAGGGTGAATTAATATTCATCCGAGTACATTCACGACTCTTCATCCCCTGTTGAATAACACGCGTTACATATTTCATGGCTTTTCCGTCGTTAAACCCCCAAGCCAGAGTGTACGATACTCGGGGAAAATATGACGTCACCGATCCGCGACACGTGTACCGCGTTACGTAAATTCAACCCCTGTTACGTTTGCGGTAAAAAAAATTTTTTTTTTGAACTTCACGATCCTAAGAAATGTTTTCTCGCGCATACACACCCCATGTACTTCGGCTCTCTTGTGCGCATGCGCGGCAACCCTGGTTCACGGAGCATTCGAGGGTAGATTAGGCGCGAACGGTACCAGTTTGACGACGGCAGCCGACGGAGTCGCATGTCGCTCTTGAGAAGCAGCTTTTTTTCACTTGCTTTTTGGCAGACTTTTTTCTTTTTTCTTTTTTTTTGAATTTCGTTCTACGAGGGATGGTCCATGGACGAGAGACGGCGGGGGGCACTAGACGATTTTTTTGGGGGAAAATATTAATTTTGTACACAGCCTGGGGTATTGTTTAATTTTTGGATGCAGCACGCAGGGGTATCATGCAATTTTTGGATATTTTGAAATATTTTTGAGTTGAATACTCTAAGGGCGCTTTAGAGGGTTTCTCGAGCATGGGATAGAATCAGGGATCACCTGTGATACAGTTTAGCACATACAGAAGTGTACAATGGCGCTGGTGGTGACTGTGAAGAATTTTCAAGCTCTTAAGTGCAAGGGTGAAAAGGTGGTGAAGATCGATTTTCGAGGTAAAAAATGGTTTTTCGATAATTATATTTTTAGTTTATTATTATTGTATTATCAATGCCTTTTTTTCGGCAATTATTGGCACAAATTTTTCTACGTGCTTCTTAACGTTGAATATATTTGTAATGGAAAAAATACAAAAAAATCCTTTTTCTAAAACATAATTATGTTTCACACGTACAGTCACTTTGAAAATTTTAAGTCTCCTCATGTCTAGTCTGAAAAACCAACGACGCGTCACTCAACGAGAAAATGAATTAGCGATATGAAATGAAAATTCATATCAAATTTGTGTCGTCGAATCGAATACTTTATTTTTCGTACTCTATCGTATACCCCATTCGATCTAACAGTAAACATACTACGTACGGTATAAGGGATGAAAAAAAATTCCACGTGACAAGTATACATACGTCAATACCTATATGGTATTAAAAATAAATATATTCAAATCCGATGTATAATATTTAATGTATACAGCCAAATATATTTCTAACACAGAGGTAGAGAAACATATATTTCTTTTACATATCTATTAGAGCGACAAGACAAGATGTATCTCAAGCAGAGTAGACTTATTAAATTATTTAAAAAAGAAAGCTATGGGGTTGAAGCAGGGCTTAATCGCGTTAAGAATTTCACGAGCTTTCTATTATTAGTTGCTCGAGGGTGGTACAAAATTTTGCCGACGCACGTGGCTCCGAACATTGGCAGCCCTGCTGAATTATTTAGTTGTGCTCTCTTGCAGAGACGAAGTTACCAACAGAATAAGAGGGGATGAAAAGTTAAATAAATGTTCAACTTGCGAACTATATATATATATATATATATATCTCAAGGGATGAAAGTAGAGGCAAAGAAGTAAAAGAATGATGGAAGACATAAAAGCAACAAAAAAAAAAAGCGAAAAGTGAGTAGAAGTGAGTTTTTGAGTTCTGCCGTTAAGGGATGTTTGAAGGGGGGAGGGAGGGAGGGAGGGGAGGGGAGGGGTGGGGGGGGGGAGGCGGGGAGGAGGAAGATATGTTAGAAAATACAAGAGAAATCTTTTCATTTAATCATGGCTGTCCTAGTTTCCGGGAACCAAGAGAGACGAAGAGGAGGGTGGAGGGCGGGGGGAAGGGTTTGTCAAAGGTCAGGAACTTTGTTAAAATTACAAAATTTTCATCCCTCGGCTGCCTTTGACTTACGATGGTCAGAAAAAAAAATTTTGATAATGCGAAAGTACCTGAAGCTCGGGATAACATTTTATTTATTTATTTTTTTTTTTTTTTTGAACGACTTTTCGATACGTCTCTAAATATTTTATGAGGACTGGGTCAGTCGTGTATAGTGGGGGGAAAAAAAAAATACAACAGAGATCCCGCCTGTAGTTATTTTTTTATAAATGTAGGGGGCAGCCGACCCCCCGGTCGGTAGCCACGCGACAAATTATTTATCGCGTGCATCGGGAGCCACGTAGTGTTATACTGGGTGTACTAATAAGTATTAATGACGTTTCCATGGGTATACCGGGTTATTCAGCCGAAACGTATCGGCTGAACATGACTTTAACGTAATAATCAAGTGGACGCACAAATTGCAGTTGGTACGTTCCGAGTGAACCACCCGGTAGGAGTAAGTATTTAGGCAAGCAAAGTTATCGTAGATAATCGACTGCATGAGGGCAGAAGACATAGAATAATAATAAAAAATAATACAGGGGTTATCATTAACTTCAGTTCTGTTATCACTGAACAAGTATGCATAATCAAAAACGAGTCAAACCAAACGAGCTCTTGGCGTTCGCGCGCATTTCACACTGAAAAATTGTACTTCGTTCCCTCGCTGTCGTATACGCGTAATCCAGCCCTAAGAGAAGGGTACAGTTGTGCATGGTTAAAAATGCATTTTTTTGTTTTTTTTTTGGGAATGCATTTGACCTTTTTTCTTTACGGTGGAGGTAAGAATTTTTTTTTGGGACTGAATTTTCTAATTAATTTCGACACGCCCACGTACCAAGCCTTGACGAAATTTCACTGGCGCGTCTGTCTGTTCCATTTTGTGGCTCCGGCAAAGTAATCTCATCTATGAGAAATATATATATATATAGGTAGCATATATGAAATTCCTAGAGTCGATGTCTGGGGCATGTAGGTATTTATCTACTTACACGGCTGCCATTCGGCGGCACTGCTCTGGTACGTATATAGGTACATATAAGGATACCTTATGTAGTAGGTAGACGCCCTATCTACTCAGACTGAATTGGTGCTCTCTTGTGTTTCAGGTGTGTCCCACTACTCGAGGAACCTCGAGGAGAACGGAGACCTCGTCACGGTCGATCAGGTAATTTCCTTAGGGGGTTCACGAGAGAAGCCATTGTGGCCCGAAGCGCCCTGAAATCCGAACCGTTGAAGTACGGCATAAAGGCGCGCGTACATGTGTGCATTAACACACTTGCGAAAATTAGTACAGAGGGATTAAGAAAAAATGGAAAAAAAAAAACCGAAAAAAAAGATTGATTCTCTCGAGCGAATCAATTTTCTTTGTCGGTTAAGGGATGAAAATAAGGGTGGGCACGAGTGGCCAAGGGAGGAATGATACGGCCTGATCCGATTTTGCGAATTCTTTTTCGCTACATCAACGGCGAAGCAACGTAACGTGTGGGTCTCGGGTTGCAACCCTTAAGGAGTGACGTAACGAATATAGGGGTTGATCGGATTAATAGTATTGCGAATTCTGGCTTTTGGTGGCTTTCAGGAATTTCGGGGCTCGAAGAGGTATTCCCCGTGCGGAGAGAGAAAATTTTATGGGGTGAACTGGAGGGTGAAAAAAAAATTTAAGGGATGTTTTAAGGGTCCTAAATGACTTTCCACGTGTTACCTGGGACGCGTTTAGAAAATTTTGGATTTCGGGCACGGGACACGTTCGCCCTTGGTCTGGCGTTTCAATATCGTTGTGCCCGAGGGGGGGGTGGGGTGATAGAGGGTGGGAAAAAGGAAACAGCTGGACTTTAAGGGTGGCGAGATAAGATTCGCTTGGCGATATCGTTAAAAAGGTAAATTCCTAATTCCTTCCTCGCGTTATTATACAGGGTGATCCATTAGACCCGAGCTGTCTCAGACAACAGCGCGGGGGATGAAAGAGCGATAAGGGTAGGAATGTAATTCTTTCGCAAGGGATGAATGAAATTATGTGAAAGCGACGCGATGAGAAGTCCTGCACGATTTCAATTAGACGGGCGAACTTTTCTCCTGGAATCATAAAAGTCACCCCTATATTTTTTTTTTCTCCATTCTACGTCATACAACTCAAAGCCCATACTTATATTGCAGTTTGCGTGGTTAACTCGGTAAGAAAAATCCATACTTACGCGGTCCTCTGAAATTATTCATCCCTTAGAAAAGTACCCATTTATTTACTACCCTTAGCAAAGAATCCGAATCTCAGCTGTTCCTGCTGTAGCGACTAATAGAGGCCAACGTCGTGTTTCAAATTAATCCAGAACCACCCCTTGTGCTATATCCAGCAGCCCTTGACAACCACCCCTAAAACTTAAGGGTAAGAAAGCCACGAACACCGTTACCAAATCAGTAGCCACCTGACGGCACAAAACTAACTCAAGCTTTTCAACCAGCCTGTCAATTGAAACTCAAGGGGGTGGGGGCGGGGGGTGGTTGAGATTTAATCGCACCCCATGGGTTTCACCCCCTGAATTTAAATGGTACCTGCAAGCCAAATTCTTAATTAACACGCGATGCGTCAGATTTAAGGTCAGCTTGAGCTTTTATCTGGCATTTTTTTTTCTTTTAACAACCCCGCCTACCCTTATCTTCCTTTTCTAAATAAGCACAGGTACATTACGCGCGCTAATTAATCGCGATCTCCGAATGCATATTAACGCCACAGACTTCTGCGCGTGCGCATATCTACTATATATTTTTTTATATAAAATATGCATTTAATTATATGTGTGATAATTAGCAGCGAGTACCCAGCATCCCTGTGCATGACGAATAATTAAGGTTAAATGATCCCAGAAATTATGAATGCAAAGATAACAGAGAGAACGGTTAGTACCGTATGCTAATGAAAGAAAATGGCACAAGTGCAGCATAAGTGGTGACCTCATTTTCATTGCAATTCAAAGGAAAAATACGTGGAATAATAAAACATGAAAAAAAAAATTAACGTCCCACAGCCTATAGTAAATTTGAAAGCGGGCGAAATTTATATTGGAACTTTTTAAAGAAAATTTCAAAATTTTATTTACGCCCGCAATCTTTTTTATCGATGCCGAATACAACTGCGGGATGACGCTGCTATAAGTAAGCTGGATTTAGGTTTTTACCTGGATGCACTTTTTATGCAATTCTGCTCAAGCAACGAATACTCGTTACGAGGTTTAAGAACACACGTTGCCCTTACCATATGTCACGGTCACTGAAAATGTGCGTGATGAGGGAATCGATCCATAAAAAGTCAGTAACATACGTCGTAAGGGGTAGTTAGTGTTGAGGTGAATAAATCAAGAAAATTTCAAAATGGCTGTTAAGTTTTTTTTACAGATTTCCTCTTTGAAACTTTAATTTTGATTCGTCAAGTTGGTGCGTTATAATTGTTCAGAAAAGTAAGAAAAAAGTCGCTCTATTGCGAACAGATTTATTAACGTGTTTCATCGAAAAATTAGTAACTGATTAACGGCTGTAAAAATTATATTACGAATTTTTTTTTTTACCAATTCATAAAATCTCGTAAACTTTAGCAAAAGCGAAAAGCTTTTGTTTTATTTTCTATTTATGGAAGCTAAAATGGCAACCACTAATTTCCTAATGGCGTGCCGCGTCCATTGAATTGAATAAATTATCGATTGAGGTCGATACGTATATCAGTCGAAACGTTTTCATGAACCGACTGTACAAACCAAGGCGGTCATACAAATACAGAAAACGTATAAAAAAAACGGCAAAATAATTTTGGCCATTATTAAAAGTTTTTATTTTAAAAAAAATTTACTTGTTAGATCATAAACAGTAATTTTTCCCCAGTAATAAATTCTCCCATGAATATGTAAATTACGTCAGGCTCTTTAATTCCTCTGATCGCGAATTGCATATAAAATTTGATTTTATTGAGGTGCAAATTTGCTAAATAATCTTTGACATATTTAAAATTTTTTTTTTTTTTTTTCAGAGTTTCACCTGGAACTTAGGAAGACCAATTGACGACGCCGAAACAATCCAATTGGCTGTAGTGTCGAAAGGAGTATTGCGACATGAAAAAGTTGTCGCCAAATATGGACTGGTCCTGCAGACTGTCGTCAGAGACGGTAGAATTCACGTCACGGATTCTCTACTCGATCTCAACAACAGGGCACTTCCGGTATGTGACCCAGTCACGTTATTTTACTCGGAACAGATAAAATTCGTTTACGCCGTTAGTAAAGTGTCGCTCGATGAAAATTCCACATATGGCAACATTTTCTTTTCACGCGTATAATCTGCGATATTGTATATGTGACTGACATACCAAAAATATCTGTCGAATCGATAATTCCGACTTATTTGACGATACTGAAGGATATCATGCTAATGGATTGTCGTATACGATACATGGCAATAGAACTGATATAATA
Organism: Trachelus iudaicus; assembly: GCA_030142595.1. Lineage (NCBI taxonomy): Eukaryota > Metazoa > Arthropoda > Insecta > Hymenoptera > Cephidae > Trachelus > Trachelus iudaicus. The sequence goes on along the minus strand of JARQTH010000357.1, from coordinate 486,899 downwards.
GATTAACTTAATGATAAAGAATAGTGGTTTCCAGGAAATTGAAAAATAATTGGATTCAAATAGTTTGAGTAAAAAGCTTAGGCTGAATCAAAAAATTTTATTCGAGCTTGCTCGAGCATCTTCGGTGCTTTTAAAGAGACGGAAGCTTTTTGCCTAAATAAGAAAGTAACTCCGCACCTCGACGAAAGAAAAAGATGAATAAATATGAGGTATTTTGTTTCTTTAAGCTCGAGGCTATTCTGCTCTCTCTTTACTTTCTTCTTGACTTTCAGGGGGGAAAAAAAGTAAAGATAATACTAATAAGGCCACGTGGTCTCATTAGCTGCGGACCTACGACACTGTAAGAGGGTCGATAAATTTAGACTGTCGCTTTACGACTGTGTATACTTTGCAATGTATTTTCTTAACTTAACACAGACAGTGAAAAAAATCTGAGAACTAACCTACGTTACCTTGGGCCATCCACGCTTCGCTCATGCATTCGCAAGGCAGGCGGGCGCCAGCTAATTCTTTTTACTGGGAACTGACGGGCCGGTATGAACCGGGAGTGGGGGTGGGCTAGGCCCAACTCCACCGAAATGAGAGCTCTAAAGGAATCTATCAGAAGATACGATAATTTAATCGATCCTGTAGATTTCTAGACGCGTAAAATCGAGAAATGCAACTGTAGATGCTGATCTTTGGAGTCGCGTGAAATCAGCAAACGCAACTGGATGCACGAACGGGAGCGGACGGTTACGGAAATGCGCGGCCGCTCAGGCTGCTAGGTCGGAAGAAGTCAGGCAACTAGTGCCGAAAACAGAGAGAAATTGATCGAGAACGTAGCAGAAGGAGTCGGAGCTATAAAATCGAAATCCCTTCACCGATTAATAAATCGGGAGTACTCACCGGAGCTGATCCGTGAAGATCGAGAACTGCGTCCAGGGGACACTCAGGTGGGCACTGCACTATAGCACAACACTGGACCTCCGAACACGCGTGGAAAATCGATAGGAT
>JARQTH010000357.1:411669-485444 GCA_030142595.1 Trachelus iudaicus | reverse complement strand
CATAACGAAATCTCCCGAGAGCATTGGCGTAACTATACGAATCAACCCGAGAGCGCAGCTTCTGATCAGGGTGGCGACCCAAAGGAAACCAGAAATCGATAACGTTATCTGTATCGGTAGCTGGAGTCGCCTTCCGATCTTGAATCGAAAAATCACCTCACAATGTATATATATATATATATATTTTATTTTCCTTATCTCCACGTTTTGCTCACCGCTGCTTCGCACATAAATGAAACACGAAACCAGTTCAACAGATCGTTGAGAATCTCGCGAGATGAATTCCAAAAAACTGATAACAAAAAGGGAATGATTTCTCGTTTCAGACATGAGGCAGTAAGTGATAACGGGCACGAAGATTGAAAGGGGTTGTTATACAAAGAATGATACGAAGGAAAGGGAGGGACTCTTGTAGGGAAGAAAAAAAGGTTGATTCTTCAAGGGAAACTTTGACACGGGACTAATTGGATAATTTCGAAAGAATTGTTATCTCCGATAATTGATAGTAATTTTTTTTATTCACAATTTTTTTTTTTTTCCTTTTCTCAGACCGTCGTGTCTTTCGAAGTCCGCTATAGTCCACCCGACGAGAGCTGCAGCTCTTATGCGCCCACTGAAATCATGGAAGACGAGCAACAGATGCTCATCGACATAGAGCAAAACATTGCCAACCTAGAACGCAGCCTGGAGCAGGCGAATAGCACCAAGAGAAGGGGTTCCTGGCACAGTCATGATAAAAGTTGCAAAAAGGGTTTTCTGCAACGGGGTAGCTCGATGTCTACCGGAGAAGATTCGCCGGATCGTAAGAGGTAATCTTCCGGAGTACTTTTGTAGTAGATGCTGTCTGGTGGTGCTTTGCTTTATTTTTTCATTCCATTTTTTTTCACTATTTTCTCTAACCTCACCCTCGTTCGTTACTTTGTCTCAGACTCCAGAGACAGTGCTTCAGTAAATTGGATGAGGCCGATTGGATGAAGAAGCAAATTTAAAAAAAATTTGATACCATTGCAAATAATATAATTTTGGATTAATGGTGGATTCTACCACTTAAGTTTAATTATATAAAAATAATTTTTAAAAATATTTAATCAGACTTTCGTTTATTTTTTATATTTTTGATTTTTTAGTACGATTGGTGACTTTTGAATTTCTGATTATGGATTATTGATTTTTAAAAAAAAACTGAGCAATTAACTCAGCTCGCAATTCCATTTCCTGCATGCGCTGCAATTATTCTTCAGCTTGAAAACTGCACTCGATTTGCAACTGGCTATTACGGCAACTGCAGTTGCGGAAATTATTTATCGTCGAACTTTATTCATTGCTACAAGGGACGATCCAGGATCGACAATACGGAACAGCATGAGTCTGATGAAAATCGACTGTCCGGTTGATTAAAGTTCAGCTTTTCAATTTGATAAATTGCCGATGACGTCACTTCCGATTATTCACCCTTGATCCTTCCAAACGAGTGTAACGGACACTGGAATTAACAGTAATAAAATACACAATCTAATTGTCAATCAAAATGACCATGCGAGATTCATAGGAATGATATAAAAAATTTAGGGTCAGTCCACAAACAGACCACGAAATAGATATAATGGATTTAGGGTCGTTATCAATTGTAGCAAAACTTTGAAAAATGAAAGATAAGCAGGGGTCGTTACGTATGAAATCTTTAATTTCGAATCACTTGGGATCTAATAGGCTCCAATAAATATATGTACATACTTGATTCGTGTAAAGAGTACATAGTCAGGTACATAGTTGTAAATAGGAGTAGGTAAATATATAAATTTAATACCCAACTGTAGGTAACTAGTTATGCGTTTCAACCCATAACGAAATTTCCCTAAGTCAGATCAGCCCCTAAGTAGATACCCCAGTTCTAGGTCGGACACGATAAAGATGAATTTAATATTTCGCGGGGTCATTGACCCTTTGTTCCAGGCTCTACCCCAATGCCCAGCCATGGGTACTTAATTACACTTTAATCTTGACGCTCTAGACCAAAGTATATCGTGAGGTTGTTCGATCGGAGCAATTACCTTTTTCGTACCAGTTCATTTATCCCAGTGATGTCTTTTTGCATTTTGCAATTCCACTTTTACTTAGATACTCCAGGTCGAAAACATATCGTGAGGTTGTTCGAGCGGAGCAATTACCTTTTTCGTACCAGTTCATTTATCCCAGTGATGTCTTTTTGCATTTTGCAATTACACTTTTACCTGGACGCTCTAGGCCGAAAGTATCGTCAGGTTGTATTTATATCGTTATGTATTATATATCGAGAGGCTTTTCGATTGGAGCAATTACCTTTTTCTAGATACCAGTTCGTTTATCCCAGCGATGTCCTTTTGCATTTTGCAATTCCACTTTTACTTTGATGCTCCAGGTCGAAAACATATCGTGAGGTTGTTCGATCGGAGCAATTACCTTTTTCTTCTTATCAGTTCATTCATCCCAGCGATGCAATTTTGGCTCTGCAGTTTTGATAAGGTTCCGTAGCCAGTACGAGACCCTTGGCAGCAATTAGCCAGAGTTACGATTGGAATTCCTGATGAGGACTGGTGGCAGATTATCAGAAAACAAATGAATTAACTTGGTTGAGCTTGTGGGAGGAGAAAGTAAACTTAAAAATTTTTTATCGCAAAAGGAGCTCAACTCTAAAGAGCATGAGGTCCTTGATGAGACTCGGGAAGCAGAGACCATCCAGGGAAAAATCCTGCGACTCCAGTTCGGAGACCCGCGAACTCTTGGACAGACGTGACTCCAGCTATGCTTCGTCGAACGAACCTTCTAGAACAAATTCTATGACGTCACTGGAGACCAACAACTCGGACAACGAGAGTCACAAGAGCGGCGACGTTCAGGACGAAGAGAACTTTGTGAAAGTTACTAGAAAAATTAAACCCAAGGTATGTCGCTTGTGATGATCATTTTGAAAATTATTTAATTGACGATTATCGAAATGGGGATTATTATTGTGATTATGGCATTGTGATGATTATGAAGTTCGTTTCATTTTACATGCAATTGGGGACTTTGGTTATCTTATCGGGTTATCTTCCTCTTTCGTACAGAGTGGGGATGTTGGTCAGGGTGCTCTGAAGGCTCAGGATTATCAAGTCTGCGTGACCATAATCGAAGCCAGACAGTTGGCAGGACTGAATATGGATCCGGTTGTATGCGTACAGGTCGGCGATCAGAAAAAATATACGAGCGTTAAGGAGTCGACGAATTGTCCATATTATAATGAGGTAATTAAAAAATTGATAATTAATATTTTTGAATATTCTTACAAAATTATTAGTCAATACTGAGATATGGAAAAAAAATTTTTTCAGTACTTCGTTTTTGATTTTCACATGCCGCCCGTGATGCTCTTCGACAAGATCATCACCCTCTCGGTAAGCGAAAACGGATTGTATGTTTTTGAAAATTCATAATTTTACAAAATCTTGACAAATTTATCGGGCAGCAAGATCATTAATATTTCAAGTGGCTGTTAACGAAGATGACAAAAATTTTGGAAATTTTAACTGATAACAGTTATCGGTCGTCAATTGAAATATCTTGAAAAATTATCGTGATATCAAACGATCTAAGCGCGATTAGAGGTAATCAATTTTGAGTTTTATCAATGTATGGACGCGTTTAACGACCTACCTCAAGAAACGCGTAATTTGTCTTATTTAAAATTAAAGCGTCGGATCAAGTCCGACGGCCACGTGTAGCTGGAAAATTTTAAGTAACGAGATGCAGAATTCGCGTTATGCATATTCACGGGCATTAAGTTAATAGAGTTAGATTGCAAGAAATTAAGCCAAAGGATTTTCAGCTATTTTTCAACCCTTCATTTTTTCACCCCCTCCCCCTCGCCGCTAAAAATTTACTTGAGAAATACGAAAGCTCTTGGAATTGCATTTTGAATCGTCTGAATCATAATTAATAAAAATTTTTTTTAGCACTTTTACTCTTGAAAAAAATTACACGTTCCGAAGGTGCCGTTATTAATTTTATGGGTTGAGATACGAAAAGTTGAAAAAAAAAAATATTTTCGAAATTACAAATTAATATTCATCCACACGCCGAAACGCGTCTAATCACCTCGAGCACGAATCGAACTGATTGCGCGATATTATAAATGAAAATAAAACTATTTTCCTAGTATTAAATAAAAGCCTTAAAGAAAATGCGCAAAAATAGCAATTTCCGGGAGTTCAAAAATAATTGACCGAAATCCAAAAACTCGTGAAATTTCGAATCGAGGCGAAGTCACTGATGGAAGTTAAATAAAATATTCACGCGATTTTTGCCAACTTCGGAAATTCAGTTTCGGACAGCCATTTACACCGAGAGACTATCGGATGAGAAAACTTTTTGAAAAAAGCATTAATTTTTTTAGTAGAAGGTAAAAAACGAGCCAACACCATTAGACGGAAGTTCCATAACGATTAGGGAAGTTTTCATGATACAAAGTAACGTAGGTTGGAGGTTTTATTAAAGAGAAGAAGAACAAGGAAGAAAGAAAAATTACAAAAATAAAATCCAAAAAGTATATCGCAAAAACTTACCGATAAACCTTATGCTTCGTACACAGGTACAGCAATCGCGGAATCTGTTGCGTGCTAATCTAACACTGGGCAGCTTCAAATTAGACGTCGCGACGGTCTGGGCGCAGCCAGGTATTAACCTATATAATATTTAGCCTTAATGACAGCTTTAATTTTATTTTCTTTTTTTTTAAAGTCTCCTCGTAATCCGTGCAATTTTTTAAATTTAATTTTGCCTCCGTACAAAATATCTGCGTGACGTTTTTCGGAATAATTTAAAAAGAGCCTCGAGACACCTTTGAATATAAAATCGGATCAAATCTTTTCTAAGGATATTTTCACCCTGAACTTTCTTTACTTTCTACCGTTTATCATCTGCGCTCTCCTTTATTTTATTACCGTGAAAAATATGTCACGATGTTCTCGCGAAGATCAAGGTTAACGAAATAATAAAATCAAGGGTAAATGGGAGATGGTAGTAAAACGAAACGGTTTAAAAAGATCCAGGGATAATGATGCTGCGCGTACGCGAATTCTACTGCGTTAATATTCTTCATGCAAATCCACCCTAATACCACGCCCTAAGTTTCGCAAAGTATCACCCAGCATTCCGTGCACGTACTCGCGACACGCGAAAGACCTTAGTCTTATCAGAATTTTAGTGTTTTCGAAAAATTAGGTAAAAAAGCAAAAATCGAAATGGACACTGAGATTTCCAAATTCGCGATTTTCATTTACTCAAAAAACATTTTTAATTTCGCACAGCGCTTTGAAAACACGTAATTTATAACTGAAACAAAATTAATATTCTAAAATGGTATTTTTGAGGGAAAAATTATCGAAAAAAAATTTTATCCTACGCAGATCATCAATTCTATCATAAATGGGCCTTGCTCACGGACCCAGATGACGTAGCAGGAGGCCCCAAGGGTTATCTAAAGTGCGATATCAGTGTTATCGGCAAGGGTGACTCGGTGAAGATACCGCCAAAAAGTGAAAAGGACGAGGACGATATAGAAGGAAATTTGTTGTTACCGGACGGCGTTCCCATTGAGCGACAAAGGGCTCGATTCGTGGTAAAAATCTACAGGGCGGACGGTTTGCCAAAAATGAATAGCAGTATAATGGCGAACGTGAAGAAAGCGTTTACGGGTGAAGTAAAGGATCTGGTCGATCCTTACGTCCAGGTGTCTTTCGCAGGATTGAGCGTAAGGAAGATGATAATGGAAAAATTTTTTTGATTTACTCAAAAAAAAAATTTCATTTTCTTTTTCACTTATTCAGGGAAAAACAAGCGTCAAGAGACATAGCTACGCACCCGTGTGGAACGAACAGATTGTCTTTACAGAAATGTTTCCTCCCCTCTGTCAAAGGATCAAAATTCAATTATGCGATAACGATCCTGTCCACGCAACTGTGATCGGCACCCATTTCGTTGATCTGAAGCAAATCAGCAACGATGGCGAAAAAGGATTTTTGCCAACTTTTGGTCCAGCCTTTATTCATCTTTACGGCAGCATCCGTGACTACAGTATCATAGACGAACATTCCACCCTTAATGCGGGACTCGGTGAAGGAATTTCATACAGGGCAAGGTACTTTTTGAGAAAAAAAAATTCAAAAATATTTTTTGACACAATTTTCGGAAATGCTTTTCTTTTCTAAGATTACTGATAGCGATAAGGACTGAGATCAGCGATAACATAGATATGGCACCATCTGAAGTTGAAGTGGAGCCTACGATGCCGATAATGGAATCGTCGTACGCAAGGAACGATGAATTTTTTTTATTTGCAACAATAATGGACGCCACTATGATTGATAAGAAATTGGGTGATAAGCCCATGTATTTTGAGATCTCCATTGGCAATGCCGGAAACGCTTTGGATGGACATAACGAAAGTTCTAAGGTAAGTTCGAGCGATGAGGTTGATAAAAAACTCTTTTTTTTTCAAAAAGAAAATTTGTCCAATATTTTTTTATCTTTTTTATCTCAGCGTTACTTTGAGTGGAATTTTATTTTGATAACAAATTTTTTCTGCTGTCACTTTAACGACGGAAGCTGGAATTGTTCGCATTTTATTTCCGTTCTATTCTCCGAGCACAATGGAGAACGATTCCGCTTTTCTTTTCTCAGGTCTGCGAATTGAGCTCAGGCGGTACCGGAAGTGGAGAGGAGGATGATCTACAGGAAGTTCTAACGGGATCCTGGCAGAGCACTACACCCCCTAGTAAACCGATGACTCACGACAGAATATATTATTTTTTACCATATTGGGATGACAAACCCTGTCTCCACGTGAGAAGTATCTGGCCTGATTACAGAAGGCGAATGTACAACAGTAATATCATTGGAAAAATCATAGACAAATTGGTACCAAAAAGAAAAGAAAAAAGCTATAAAAAAACGCTCTTAATTTATTTTGAAAAAAAAAAAAATTTCTCAAAATTTTATAAAATAAAAAAAATTTTCAGGAGGAAGGCTTGACCGACGTTCAATCCCAGATGGAGAGTTCGAACGGCGAAAAACTTTTGAAATCCGTTTTGGAGGAATTGAGTAGCAATTGCAATCGTTACGTAAGTATCAGCAAGTCCAGTACGACTGGTCCAGGAGTTGGCAAAACGAAGCTGGACAAGGAACGTACGAAGCTGTGTCAAAGAGAACTTGAGAATTTGGCTACCATGTCGAGAAACCTTAAGGCACTTGTCACAAGAAGCAGCTTCAAGGAGAGATTGAAAACCACCCAGAGTTACTTGCAGAAATTGAAATTTTTGGTAGAGGATGTTAGTATCTGATAAGAGATGAATTTAATTTAAAATTTATCCGAATCATAGAAAAAAGATGAGCTAAAAATGCTAAATTTTTTTTTTTTTAAATACGTAAAACCCTTCTACAGCCTCAAGACTCGTTACCGGATGTATTTATCTGGGTTATCAGTTCCGGTAGACGCGTGGCTTATCACAGAATCCCTAGCAGAGATCTCATTTACTCGATAGTCGACGAAGAGTGTGGAAAGCACTGTGCAAAAGTTCAGACAATGTTTCTCAAGGTAGATCGGCATAAAATTTTCAATTTGTATACAATAAATTTTTAGCAGATTGTACAAGCAGCCTGAATGAATTTGCTTCAGTTACCGGGAAAGAAGAGATTCGGTCCATCCGGCTGGACCATCCAGACGAAGCTGCAGATTTATATGTGGCTTGGTATACTTAAGCACAAGAAATATTTTATCCAGGGCTTACCGTCCGGATACGAGATAAGCCACGAGATAAGAAACGTGGACAGACCACGTGCTCTGCCGCCCTCGATAATCCATTACGTTCAAAAGCACGTGAGTCGATGAAGAAAATTTTCCCTGAAAAAGAAAAAAAAAAAAAACAAAAAAAAACGAATTTTATTTTCAGAAATTTCAATTAAGAGCCCACATGTATCAGGCAAGATCGCTGATAGGAAGTGACGCTTCCGGTTTGTCTGATCCGTTCGCCAGAGTGGTGTGCGGGGAATTTTGTAAATTGACCCAGGTCATTGACGAAACTTTGAGTCCAACTTGGGACGAATTATTATTATTCGACGACATACTGATCTACGGTACTGCCGAGGAGATCAAGAAGGATCCACCGTCGATCGTCATTGAATTGTTCGATCAGGATAAAGTGGTGAGAAAATTTTAGTACGTGATACATCCGTATTACCTTATTCGAGTACCCGTGCTGCCATCTGGGCGGATTTTCGAAGAAACTCATGTGACGTATAATGCTTATGTCAAATGATTTTTAAAAAATTTTGACATAAAAAAAACTTTGACGCTGTCAGTCGCATTTCATTTACACGTGGTTTTTCTAATTTTTTTTACAGAGTCGTATTGTAAGCTATGGACATAACACTGCATGATGAGGGCTCTGCTTTAACAGTTTGTATACTCGATTAAACGAAAAGAAAAAGAAAATCATTTTATAATACCCGATTATTTTTATCCAATGCACTCTTGATTTCCCTGCTGTTTCACGTTCCTTGTATATATTGACACGCTTTGCACTATACACACACTATCAGTATTATGTTGGTACTGTTATCGCAATTTTCTAAGCACGACTTTCACAATCGCACCCGCAGACTCGTACGATCGATAATGAAAGTTGTGAAACGCAGCTTTGTCGGAAATATAAGATTTATTTTTAGACAATAACTTCCGGCTGAGAATTAGGCTGTTACTGGAGAAAAATATTACTTACAGGGCTTATATATATTTATTTTTAAGGTCTGTAGGTGACTTTCCATATACAGTAAATTCCGTGAAAAATAGTAAAAGAAAATGTTGCCACAAAGAAATCACGATTATTGATAAAAAAATTAATTATTTCGAGGTATACCAATGAGTTATATATTTGTAGTGTCCTGAAACGACCGCATGGGAATAATGAAATTGAATTATTTGTAAGAAATGGAATGTATGTTTACATTAGGTATTTTCAATTTTGAGAACTGATTACGGAGATATTTGACTTTTTTGATTTATCATTTTTAATTCATCACCGTAAAAATGAAAACTGATGAATTACAGTAGAATCGTACCTATCTAATGCGCATGTTCCGGGACACCCTGTATATGGCTACACGCGCGACAGGTAATTACGGTAAATAAAAGTATCGATCCGTGAGGGAACCTTTTTTTTCTTTTTTTTCCGACAAACTGCAAAAAATAATTTTCCTCCGTCCTTTACCATTTACCGAATTACAGGGCAAGTCCGAATACATAGGTCGTGCTATAGCAAAACCGCATGTGAAACTTGCTGCAGAACCCTACACGCCGCCACAGTTTCCACCGTCACTGGAATGGTACGAAATTTCGCGAGGAGCAGCGAGAGCAGGCGAACTCTTAGCAGCTTTCGAATTGCTGGAATATCCAAAAACGAAAGATTTCGTGTTTCCCACGCTTCCGGATCCAAAAGACAAGGAATATCAGATATTAAACGGAGCCGGACAAGATCAAGGTCCGATATTACCGGTACCGGTAGGAATACGTCCGACCCTGTCGAAATATCGGTAAAAAAAATTTTTGGAAAAAATCGTAAAAAAAAAAAAAATCAAAAATTAATATTTTCAAAATTTTCAGAATCGAAGTACTCTTTTGGGGTTTGAGGGATCTCAAAAGAGTCCATCTACTGACCGTCGACAAACCAAGAGTCGACGTTGAATGTGCCGGGCATATTTTGTATTCATCGGTTATATCGAATGCAAAAAAAAATCCAAATTTCAATACACCCATTAAATTTTTAGAAGTTGAACTACCCGAGCAGGAATTATATCGTCCGCCACTGACAATCAGGGCAGTAGATTGCCGTAGCTTTGGCAGATACACTCTAGTTGGTACGCACACAATAAATTCGATTCACAAATACATGTATTACCCGCAAACAAAGCGGGCGAGGGAAGCGGAGGAGAGGAAGAAGAGTCTCTATCAGTTACAATGCGGGTCCATTGAAAATCCAAAAATAAAATATCAGCACAGTTCGCTGCCAGATTCGTTAACAGATTTGGAATCCACCAACGGGGACACGATAATCACACTAGGTTTCGAGCAAGTGGGCTGGCCAACGAAAAGGGACAAAACCGAGCAAAACTTAAGGCGCAAAGAAAGTCTGGGACAAGGAGGAAGTATAGGTATGAAAGGAAGAAAGAAAAACCAAAAATATAATCCAAAAATTGACTCCTTATCAACCAAATAGGTGACCTGGGATCATTCGAGGACGAGGAGGGTTGTCAGGATTGGTGGACAAAGTATTTCGCATCCGTAGAAGCAATGATCGAGGAGAACAAAGAAATCCGAAAGGAAAAATTTATTCAAAATCAACAAAACTGCACCGTACCGTTTTACCTGGACGATGAGCTTGCACCGGGACACGTTCACGGCTCCATCGAGAAGAGTCCTGGGATCCAATCCACGAAGAAACTGTTTGGCTTGAAGAGCCCCGGCACTGCTGCCAAATTTGTGGCGAAGTTGAGTCCAAAAAATATTCCACGTGCCAGGAGTACTCAAAAAACGGCTCTTTTGAAAATTTATCCCAACGAGCTCGAGTCTCAGCCCGAATACGAGTCTTTCAAGGAGTGGTTGCACACCTTTGAATTGTACCGTGGTAAGAAGACCGGCGACGAACCTGAAGACGAGTCCAGGATTGTCGGTAGTTTCAAAGGCGCCCTTAAGGTTTACAAATGGCCGCTGCCTAAGGATCTCACGGATCACACTGTCATGGGGTTTGATCCTCAGTATGGATTCTTTCAAGGAGTACCATCCAACGAGCCGATTCATGTGCTGGTCAGGGTCTATATCGTCAAGGCCAATGATCTTCATCCGTGCGACCTCAACGGCAAGGCTGATCCTTATGTAGTCCTTCAACTGGGGGGCAAAAGAATCAGCGACAAAGATAATTATGTATCCAAACAACTGAATCCTGTCTTTGGAAAGTGTTTTGAAATCGAAGCCACGTTCCCACAGGATTCCTTACTCACTGTTCAGGTCTTGGACTGGGACCTGGTAGGAGCTGATGACCTCATCGGTGAGACCAAGATCGATTTGGAGAATCGTTTCTACAGCAGACACCGTGCCACTTGTGGTCTGGCTAAAAGATACGACGAGTAATAAGCTTTAGTTTATTGCAATTTGAATAAGAAAAAAATTTTTGCAATTTTCATTTTACACAACCATCATTTCTTAGGACCGGCTACAACAAATGGAGGGATGCCATGAAGCCCAGTCAGATTTTGACAAAATTATGTAAGGATGGAAAAATCGATGGACCGGTATATTCCAATGGGCGGGTTTCCATCGGTCGAAAAACATTCTCACTGACCAACGAGGAGATGGAGTATTACGTACATTCCAGAGGCAAGTACTGTCAATGAATAATTTTGTAAAATTTACCTTATCTTTTTTCATTCAGGAATGGAGGAACACTTGGCTCTTGCCGTTTTGCATCAATGGAAGTTCTTTCCGCGTATTGGCTCCGCGCTGGTTCCCGAGCACGTGGAAACGCGGCCACTTTACAATCCAGAAAAGCCTGGAATCGAACAAGGAAAATTAGAAATGTGGGTGGACATGTTTCCAATGGACATGCCGCTGCCAGGACCCCCGATCGATATTTCACCTAGAAAGCCAAAAAGTTATGAACTAAGAATAGTCATTTGGAATACCGACGACGTTGTATTGGAGGACGATGCATTTTTTACTGGAGAAAAAATGAGCGATATTTACGTCAAGGGGTAAATTATAGAATCGATAAAGATCGATAGGTCAATCAATGAAAAAAAAAAAAAAAAAAAAAAAAAAAAAAAAAATAATATTTGATCATTACAGTTGGTTGAAGGGACCCGAAGACTGTCAATGCACTGACATACATTATCGATCGTTAACGGGAGAGGGTAATTTTAATTGGAGATTTATATTTCCTTTTGATTATCTAGTGGCTGAGGAGAAGATTGTTATCAATCGTAAAGAAAGTTTATTCAGCTGGGATGAGACCGAATGCAAAATACCTGCAAGATTGGAATTGCAAGTGAGTTTACGTATTGAATTTTTGGTAATTGCCGATTGGCAATTCTTATCTGAGAAATTTGATCCTTTGAACTTTTTTCTTTTTTTTCTTCAAGGTTTGGGACGCTGATCATTTTTCGGCTGATGATTTCTTGGGCGCCATTACTCTTGATTTAAATAGATTTCCCAGGGGCGCCAAGAACAGTAAACTCTGCACTCTGGGGATGCTGAAGACTGACGGTTCCGTGCCGATGGTTAATATATTCAAGCAGAAGCGTATCAAGGGCTGGTGGCCATTTTACGTGAAAAAGGAAAACGAGGATATGGAATTGACGGTAATACAATAAAATAAATATCGTCTTTATGGGAATTGCGATAATATTTTGTGTTGAAAATTATTTTTCCTGCTTCAGGGAAAAGTCGAGGCGGAAATACATTTGCTGACGAAAGAGGAAGCTGAAAAAAATCCAGCCGGATATGGAAGAAACGAACCGGATCCACTGGACAAGCCAAAGTAATTGTTAACTTTTTACTCCGAGTACATAAAAATAAAAACGACGTTTTAGATTTTCAAAATCTTTCGTTGAACGAATTTTTGATATCGATATACTCGATTTGCCTCAGAGCATTTTCAAAAAAATCAAATAGACGCGTTACAAAATTTTTCTATTGTCTGATAATATTATTTTGACTTTACAGCCGACCGGATGCTTCTTTCATGTGGTTCCTGAATCCTCTGAAGTCGATCAAGTACATCGTTTGGCACAATTACAAATGGGCTATTTTGAAAGCAGCGATCGCCATTGGAATTTTCCTATTAATTTTACTTTTCTTTTACGCGATTCCTGGCTACTCTGTGAAAAAAATTTTGGGAGCCTAAGACACCAATTTTTCACCTGTACTCCGCCATGCCGTATACCGATCTGTTTCTTTGTTCTTTCACTTTTCACGTTTTCGAAAGAACAAAAGAGAAGATACCCGTAGTTCTAATTAGCGCCGGTGATATTAGCGATTGCAATTTAAAAAGTAATTAGTAGCAGGTTCGTTAGTGAAATATTACGACACCGTTATACCTCAAATTAAATAAAAAAGATACAATCAATAAGAATAGCGATAGAATAATTAGCCGAGTGAGTAAATAGAAACAGTATTTTTCAAAAATAATTATCACGAGTTCTTGTATAACCGAAATTCAAATTTTGTGGTTTACTGTGCTTTAAACATTTTTGAATCATAGACTGCAATCTGTGTATAGTACGTGTTAGCTTGTGCAAAAAGTGAATAGAAATAAATTTTAATTTTACACAATCTTTTTGCTGCACAAACATTCTCTAATATTATTATTTGTTGCTATTTGCTGCAAGGATTGGCAGCGGACGATTTTAGATAACTGAAGCTTCGAATGTCTTTTATTCTAAGAATATATTCTTCGCACATCTGCTATATCGGTACTTGCTAAAAATTTCCATTTCGATGGACCAATAGCGCATTAATTATTTGCTGCTTCGATAAAACGTACGTGTAAATATTCGCTTTCTTTTCTAACACTGAAATTAAGAACAGGCTGCGAATACTGGTGGTTAAATAACCAGTAGTGACAATGAGTAATAAGTCTGTAAGATATAAATTATAACGTTTTTACTTACATAGGTGTATCACCATGCAATTATTTTGCTCGCAATAACAAATAAATTATTCTTAAAACTTGAGTAACTTGTCTTTTTTTTTTAAATAAATATTAGCAGGAATTTATATGGGGGGAAAAAACGTTTATGGATGCAGTAAATATTGCAAAATATATTTCCTATGCAGCAGCATTTTTGTGTAACGAGTAATTATGATTTTAAAAAGAGGATTAACATGGTTTTATTACTGTTGCAGTTTCTAGTTTTCTTTTTGAATCGTTACAGAGTAAATCAGGCAAAACTAAGACGTCGTAAGCGCTTTGAATTTATTCACTGTTACTGGCATGTCCAAATCATCATCCGTAGAATCCACAGAGTCATCTTGTTGATCCTTCGAGGATTCTCCTTGTTCATCAGGATCTTCCTCTTCGTCTTCGTCAGAGGACGTAAAGACTCTTTCAATTTCAGGATCAACCTCACCCTGACTTTTAGCTTGAATCCACCTGACTATTTGAACATCACTGTGCTTCTCCCATTTTTCTGTGAATAAAACGTGACAATCATTATTTGCATGGGTTTTAATTTATTGTTAGTCAATTGTTCTTATCAGTTTTATCTCTTACCCTTGTTCGCAGCCCATCCAGGTGGATATGCATATATACATATCTTTCCTTCCAATGCCATTCGTAGTAAAGAATTAGCAGCCCTGTAAGAATCCAATCGAGCTGCCTTTGCTGTTTTATAGTTTCTCTTAGCTGCCCATCCGTCACAGATGTCCATGGCACTCCAGGTGTCGTCATTTGAAGGATGCTGTATTCTTAGCAGCTTCGGCAGATCTATTCTCTCAGCTATAAACTTTATTGTTGTGTAAGGTTCCCTAACCTGGGCGATTGGAAATGATCCCATGAGTATTTGAAGCTGTTTTGGCACTGTCGAAGGGAAAACCAATCCAGGGCAATCGCACAGACAGACGGTTTTTGTTAAATAAATAGTTTGAAAGTGCTTTGTGTGGCCTGGAGTACGAGATACGCTCACTACCTTTTTTCCTGATGTAAAGAAAAATGAGGTTATGTCATTGCGAGTGAATTCATATCTTGAGTACTTAGAATAAATAAAGGCTGCAGGATAAGCTGTGATACGAATTTTTGTGAAGATAGTTTATACCTACCCATTAGAGCATTCATTAAGGAAGACTTTCCAACGTTAGGTGTTCCGATACAACCAATTGTTAAGACACCGTTCTTGTATTTTTCATGTTTGAAGTAACTCGTGTCTTCTTTTTCAATCGTTACGTTATCCTTCCTATCAATGTCATCGAGATCATATTCTGAATTCATTTCCTCTTGAATTTTCTGCTGCCATGAGCTCAGGTCCACCTTGTCGGTCACAATTTCTTTGCAAGTTTCAAATAATTTTTGAGCTCCTTCCGCAGCCATCTTTAGTTTTCCTCGACGACGTCTTTTCTTTAATCCTTCACCATCATCAGTGTTACCACGTAGATTGTATCCAGGAAACGAAGTAAATTCTAAGACATGTATCTTGGGATATTGTTTTCTAAAATAATCGTGCCAGGCTACGACTAATGCTGGAGGTGCCAGATCTATTTTATTCAATATCAGGATCATGTCTTTTTCCAGATCGTTAGTTATGTAGCGATACAAGTAAGGAGGAAACATTAATACTGGATATCTAATATCCACTATTATCAACAATACATCCGACATTTCTAAGACTCTCCACAATTGCCTCCAAGTTTCAAGATTCAATTCAAAGTATCCGATATTCTCTATGATTTCGATATTCTTCAAATATTCCTAAAAGGAAAGAAATTGTCTTCTAGTACATTTTCTCTTGTCGAACCTCTCCAATACAAAACCTACGGTAAAGTATCTTTGCTCTCTCGACTCCAGTTGTTCCTTAGTCATACTAAAATCCCACGGTGGTCTTTTAGGCATATCGAGTCCCGGTGGGAAGAAGTTATCAGAAATTTCTTGCTGCTCCAAAGGAATTGGTTCGACGGTCTGTCTAGCTTCTTCCCTTCTTCTCTGTAGCTCCTCCTTGGTTTCTCGAAAGAATTGCAATGCATATTTGCTTTTGCTAGTGCGATCTTTAGGCTGTAGATTTATCTTCTGAACAGTTTTAGAAGGCTTGTCCGCTTCTTCATCGCTTCCTTCATCGTCATCCCCTCTGCTGTGCTGTCCTACTATTTATCCAAATATTCATTCCTAACTTTTGCTAACTAATTTAACTTAATTTCCCTAGTGGGATAAAGAAGTGTAAAATCATAAAACCAAACAGGCTGGTGGTACGTTCACCTCGTACCATATCATTTCATGGTATCAAGTGTGATTGACATAAGATTTAAAATAATATTTAACGTTTCAATATTACATATTAAAATACGACAAGAATTGCATGGTATTCGGGTAAGAGAACACATGAAACGCATGTCACCAAATTACATAAATAATTAAAACCAATAAATATATCATTACGTACCAAGAAGAAGCCGGTTCTGTCGCTGTTTTTTCGCTTGCATTTGCTGCTTTTTGGCTTTTCCACTAAAAGGTGCACGTCGTCTTCCTTGTGGCATCTTGCTGTCATTCACTATACGCATATAACCCGAAAGCCGTTGGCAAATATTAAAAAAAAACTTACTAAAGCATCTCCGATAACCGTTAACAACTGCAGTGCAAAGCGACTGATTTGTAATCAATTGGAATGGAGTAGTTTTCAAAATGTACTATAGAGTGAAAAATATTAATTCCACCGTTTTCGGAAATTTTCATACAAAACATGAGACCCCTGCAGGAATTTCATGGAAACAATAGAAAATGTTAATTATGACTTTTAGTTTCGATTAATTCCGACAGATGGCTAAGAAGATTATTTTTCCAAAAATTTATTTATTCTATTCAAAATACCTAACGAAATATCAATAAGTCGAAATTTACGCTTATTCTTATCGTTATGGATGAAGTAAAATTTCTTATCACGTCTCATTGATTAACTTTCGAGAATGTCAAATGAGAATTTAATGGAACAATACCTTGCTGTGCGAATGGCTTTCGGCTGCGATAATCTCTGAATAATGTAAGGATCAAATTTGGAATTTAATTCTTGTTCCTCGCTATAAATATTTTTGTTAGAAATAATTAATACTTCGAAATTATAGACTCAAGACTGCAGCGCATTTCGAAAGGCACAGTCCAGCTGATTAACTTGCGTACAACTTTCACGCTGAATTGGCCGCCACTATTTCTGGACACCAATTGATTACTACACACTATGCAAATTAGTGCTGATTTTTGCAGTATTACACAATAGAATTGTGCTTGCATCTTTCAATTTGAGTGAATATGAAACGTTCGACGGGAATAACATTGGCTGATGTGTTTGAAGAAAGTGTTTGAAACAATATTGTCAGAGTACAACCTAGCTGTTGTTAGAATTATTTGTTCATAATTTACCGTTTATATTGGAATTAATGTTTTTCATGATTTTTTAAACTATCAACTTGTTTAAAGCCTCAGAGAAATATGTGGAACAATATTTGTTTTATAAAAGTTAAACAACCAGCTCGAACTGTATAGTGGTGAGTTGCATGTAATAGTTGTTTTAATATTATTTATTACCTTTTTGTTGCTTGTATATTGTTTTTGTGAAGTGTTGTAGAATATGCAGAATTAACCGAGCCAGAACTATCTATAAAAATGCATGATTTATTGTTCGGCATTGTATCTGCTTATACATTTTATAAATTATACATAACATAACCTTCAGGTAGCTTGTAGAATTTTATACGAGATAATTATGTGGCATTTGGAGTACAGTAAGATTTTTTATTAACATATTTTATTTTTATTCTTATCGGCTATTCTTGCTTTATCTTTACTTGATATTTGCTTGTATAATAAATGCTTTCTGATGCCAGAGACAAGGCTTCAATTCATATATTTGACTTGCTACTTATGTCCAATGTAGATATACTTTCTTGCTCGATATATAGGAGTAATAAATGCTTTGTATAATTTGGTGCGTATAATATATTATTATATTTGTAGTAATTCTACGATTGTCAGATACCGCCTATGTATTATTCTGTGTCCAGCTCACTTAGCGCGATGGCTTCTCAATTTCAGAAATGACACCGTGGTTATGAAAGAAACCACGCATAATACCGAGAGAGTCGATTTAATGCTAATGGCTAAAGGAAAGTTGCAGGGTTCCAACCCTAACCATAAGGTAAAACAACTTTTGTAGATATGCAGGTACCGCTGATGCATTTTGGTGGTTCCTTTTTCAAATTGATATATCTTTTATTCGCTTAGACTTCATCTTCGAATGGTAGTTTTAAGAACACCGATACCTACACTACAGAATTTGAAATTAATGAAACACCACCCAGCGCCAGAACTCTGCTCACAAAAGGATACATACAGGATGAGATCAACAATTTTTCAGGTACGAAGAAACCAATTGTATACCCGACAATGATAATTTTTATTTAATATTAGAATCAAATCTTATATACAGGTGCTACTGTCTCCACTCGTGGACGATTTATGACAGAACAAGAAAAACTAAGATGTCCAAACGAGCATCCATTGTATTTATATATACAGGGTCATACGAAACATAATATTGACTGTACGTATTAATTCTTAGTGTTATTTATATCTTCAGTACAATAAGACATCTCCGTATCAATATATTTTCACAAAACCAGTGGCCATCGAAAAGATCAATGAAATTATAAAAACAGAACATCAAAGCTCTCTGAATAGACCCAGCAGATTTACCAATGCTCCTCCGCCGCTTATGAGCTTACATTCAGGTGTACCTACTGTGGTATGTAACTGTGATAAGAGATACTAGTTTCTTATTAAGACTTTCAATACCTGGTGGTGCTATTTTAAATTTTAGGAGAAAATTTGTGTAGGCATAGAAAATGCTCCTCAGGGTTTTGACTTGCGGGGACGTATCATTGGGGCTGGTGGTGCGAACTTATTGTATATTAGGGGTGAGACTGGGGCGACTGTGACCTTACGGGGTCGAGGTTCACAATTTACTGATCCAGTTTTGGGTACTGAATCGCCGGATCCACTTCATTTGTATATAGAGTAAGATTCTTTTATTATTTGTCTTTTTTTTTTATGATGTTAGCAACAGTTGTTGCAGCAGAAACAATTATTGTTGCAATTGTCATAGACATCCGAAGCCAGAGGCGTTGCAAAATGCGAAACAACTGGCAATTAATCTGATCCAAACTATGCAATCTGAGTTGCAATCTTACATACAGCAACAACCACCACCTGTTCAGTCACAACAAGTTATGGAACAACCGCAAATGCAGCAGATACAACAAGGTACAAAATTGTCGAAAATAAGAGTTTTGTAAGTGAAAAGAAAGTGCATAAAATCAAATCCATTGCTGATCCTTTTTAGCTCAATTTCAAACAATGAATATTGGAACACTGGGACAACCGAATGTTGTTACTATTCAACATCAAGGTATATAAAATTTCAACCACTCTTAATAGCTTGAAAAATGATTGTGGTATTGACAATCCATTTTGTATCTGCCATTCCAGATATAATTCAGCATCCACAGAGTAGCGTTGTGACATTACCAGCAACCATACTCACAGCGACAGTGGCTGGTGCACCAGGTGCTGGTGTCACGGTGCCACCTCCAGGAGTACACATTCCAGCACATTCAGGACCTCTAGTTCCATCGGGTCAAACTCAGGTACAATTTATTAAACCAACAAAAACTAGCATCGAGCAAGAGAAAATGTAGAGTCAATGTACGAATCTCTATCTCTAGGAGATACAAACTTTCATGCAGCCACCACCAGTTGGGCAGGTCCAATTAATTGGACCACCTCCATCAGTCAGCCAAGTTCAGTATCAAATTCATCCTGGTCAGCCGTTACAGATCCAAGGGATTCAAGTTCCTCCGTCAGGTTCTCAAGCATCGCCACAGCCCATGACGCAGATGTACGTCATGAGCCAGCCTCCACCGCACAGTCCAGCATCGCAAAGTTTCATCTCGAGTAGCAGTGGACCCGTGAACGGCGGCGCTGTCTCTTACGTTTACACCCAGCCAAATATCCAAAGACCCCCAACGCCTTCCCACGGTGTCATCGAGACTGTCAACGTGAATCTTCAACAGCCACCGCCTTCCGCGCCGCTGAACATGACCCAGCAACCACCGCCGCCATTGTTGCATCTTCATTTTCCACCTCCAAACTTCCCACCCAACCAACCACCTCCGCCAATACCGCAGACTTATCAGATACAATATCAGCAAGTTCAGGCACCTGTTTCTCAGGCCCAAACCCAATTCGTGCTGCAACCTGGAGAACATATCGTGCCGTCCCAGATGCATCAAACTCACGAACCTCCTCCTGTCATGTCCCACGTGATGCCTCCACAGTTTGAGGGTCAGCCACCTCCACCGCCTCCGCCACAATTTCATCTTCAAGTTCCGCCGCCCACCAACCAAACTTTCCTGGTGCCAAGTTCTCAGTCGCCGCAGCATCATCAGCAGGCACCTCCACCTCCACCTCCACCGCCCCCACCACCTCCAGGTGTTGAGATGCAGCATCCACAAGAAGTTCCTCTCGATCAGGCTCCTCCGCCGCAACCGGTACCACCACCTCAAATGGTGCCGCCACCGTCGGTTAATCAAATTCAGAATTCTATGAACATTCTGACCAGTGTACCGCCACCCACCCAAGTACCACCCCCCCAGACAGCCCCCTGGCTTTACCAAACGCACCAGCATCAACAATTGGGACAACCCCAGGGACAGATACAGGTATCTAGTAATTTATTTATCGATCAGGTGCAACGGAAGTCAATTTTATCTTCTTTGTTTCGTTTGATTCTGTGCAGGTGCAACTGCCGCCTTCGAGTATGCCTTTACATAACGTACCTCCGCCTCAGGTCCAGGCTCAAATACAATATCACACGCAACAGATACAATATCAAAATGGCCAGATGCAAGCGCAGGTGCATTATACTCTTCAGCAGCCGCAGCTGCAGTCGTTCGAACAAAAACCGGATTCGCCCGAGCATCAGAAGTGTCAGGGTGTCAAGAGGCGATTTTCTGATGTAGATGGGGCGCAGGTAAATGCCGTTACTTTGAAAATTTTTATTATCTTCTACAGTATTATCTTTGACGAAGCATCGAAAGAACTTTAGCCAACACAATTACTCTTGTCACCTTCAAATTATTCTTTCAGGAACTATCGCCTTATCAATGTGGACCACCACAACGACACGGTTCTGGGTAAGTGTAACAAGATCATCATTAATTATTGTATCTGCAGTACTCTGAAATTATTGTATAATTTGTGATCGTGGCAGTGATCGTATAAGCGCTTTGTATTACAGTCCCTGTGAATCATATTAGGCGACCCAAGAATATTTCAAAATCGGATTCGAGGGTTTGTGATTATAGAGAAAAAAAAAAAAAAAAAAAAAAAAAATTACCAACCAATCATCGTTAAACGTTAACGATTAAGTTAGTTTACAATAAAAATTCGAATCGCTGACACGAGTCGTGTAAAACTCATTACGTCCTTAAGTTTCAAAATGAGAACAGCGAAAGAACCGAAGTGACAAATTCAATTAATTTACAAATCAATCTCAATTATAATTGTCGCTCCGCTGCAATGAGTTTTACACGGTAAATTAACGCAATAATAAGTATAAATAATATTCACGTTAGAATCATACAAAAAATAAACTCAGTTGACTCACAATCAGTCGGGTTTTATGATCTATAGTCCGTAGACGGTACAGTAGACGAGAGGTGGCTCAATTGTTTTTCTAAGAAAGGGCGAAGAGGATTAAAGATAAAAATATAATAAGATAAGAGGAGAGCAGTAAAGAAGCCAGCGTGGAGTCACAGTTGCGCTTGTCAAAGTCGTTTTCTATATAAACGCGTCGTACCAGTATATTACGTATATAGAAACCTCTTATCATTAATGGCCAAATGGTCGAAGCCAAGGCTTGACTTTATTATTTCAGAATTGTCCGAGGGTCTGTGGGTCATTTTTTAACGCTATTCTACCACGCGTCCTGCACGATATACCTTATGCTCTTAATCAATGCAATTGATATTGTTCAAGCAGAGAAGGTGACCGACATCAGCAGATCTTGCATGGTCCACCACCAGCGGGTGTGGGTCCACATCATGGCGATCGAAACAAGATGCTAATGCCACCTCCACATCCAGGTCTGTAGCTAAGAGTATTACAGGCGGAAGAGTGCTGGATGCCTTGCAGATTTTATTAGAAAATTATTTTTGCCCTTTAGGAATGGTTTTGCAAATATATTCGTGTAGCCTGTTGGTACGATGGTGGGTTTTGAGTAAAAGAGAGAAATAAAGTGTGCAAAACCATTTCAATTTAAAGAGAGGTTTGCAAATTTCTATTTATCTAGTTTTATTCAGTGATCCGATACCTGGCATCGTTTCTCTATACTCTTAGACTTTAGTATACGTGGTAATTTAGGTTGTTTTACATATTTTTCTTGTATCAGGACTCGTGTCGTATGAGATTTTGTCATTGCAGGTTGCTCGATGGATCAGGTATGACTTGGGAGTTGCTGTATTGTTGTTTAATTTGTTTTACCTGCTGCTCTGTTCATGCATAGTTTGTCTTTTACATTTACAGTTTAAAACAGCTGAATTTGTAGGGACAGCGGATATGGATAAACTAGCTGACTTTGATTACATAATTGTTGCATATTGTTTGTGGATTAATTCATTCTATTTTGCAGATTACATGGAATTTTTGTATTTGCTGATGTTCCACAATTTTTATTCAGGTCTGCAATCTCCTGTGCATTTATTTCCATGTTTGGGAGTCATCAGAGGTTATGTAATTGCATTGTCTGTATTGTACAGTTAATTGACTTATCAGTGTAGAACATTTACAGATCAAAGTTGAATTGTATTTGTTAAGTCCACCCGGAGCTGAAATGGAGTTTAAAATAATTGTTCCTTGTTCTTCCACAATCAATGTGAATTGTACTTTTGATTTACTTTCGGATTCGATGAGTACTGTATAAACTTCAGTGCTGTGGCTCATCGAACAATATCAATCACAATACTTTTTGCATTGTACTTATTTCATCCAGGTCACTGCGAAACGTACAAGAACAATTGCTGACATCCAGACACAGCTGCGCAGTAAATCTCCATGGCTAGAATATCTTAGAAGATATTAATCTGTCAACGTTTCCATTGTCACAAATTTTAATTATCTGTCGCACAGTGGAGCTCAGTACCTTCATACAGTCAATGTTTATTTATTCAGGTGACAAGCGTAGCATGGATCCAAAGATGGCTGGTCAGAATCCAGGTACATAAATTTTTTAATTTCAGAGACAAAAAACTGGACTAATCATCTTCGTATCAGGCCGGTCGAGTATTTCTCGAAGTCAACAAGGATAAATAATTATTACAGGAAACGAACAGAATTTGGGAGGAGATCCTGGAGGACCACCGCCACCTCAGGCACCATGGCAGGCGCATCATCCTAGAGTCCCTTGGGGGAGGCCACCACCACCCCCACCGCCACCTCCTAGAGAGGATCATCACATTCTCTACCCAGCGCCACCGCCAACGAATGTTCCTCCACCCCAAATTCGTCCCATGAGGGGTGAGTGGGTAGAAAGATATAATAAAAAATGAAATAAATTCCTTAAAAAAAATTGTTCCCTTTCCTTTCAGTTCAGAACGAGGGTAATCAGTCTCCTGTAGGAATTCAAAGTCCCATGATGGAGTCCCATATGAATGTCGAATACAATCAGATGCCACCGTACAGCATGAAACCACCCCCTTATAATTCGATGCCTCTGATGCAATCTATATGCAATCCACCCCCGCCACCCCCGCCGTATCATCAGCAGCAGAGGACCCAGCATCCCCAGCAAAATATGCAGCACTATCAAGTTCCTATTTCTCAAGCGTGTCAGCCGCCCACTTCTTGCCCGCCGTGGATGAATTAATTTTGGAAACAATTGGCGTTGATAAGAAAGACTTTGGTAACTTGATAAAGAGACGTCGTCTTACCATTGGCTCAGCATCAATCAGGATACAGACTGATCCTGCAGTTGGATCATAACTGGTAGGTGTGTAAAGTGTGCGTTGTCTCTTATATTAAAAAGGAAAGTGCGAGCGAAAAGCTCGCCGGCTCTCTCTGTTCACACAGTTTTTGGCTGAGCTTAGATCTGAGGAAAATTTGAAATTTACAGGACGCATTATTGATTCTGTAGGACCTTTGTACACTATGTTAAGTAACTGTATTTATTGTAAGGTATAAATGATGCAAGTTTCACGAAGCGACGATCGCTGGCGAATCGCTTGTGATTGCGAATCAACAGTGTGGAATTTGATTCGAGGGGGATTTTGAAAGAAGAGCGTGCGATTTATGTACAGAATAAATAAAAATTTTCTTAGCCAGTCGGTTTTCGGCTTTTCTCCTCGTTTTTATTTTCTTTGAAATCATTTCTTAAGGGCTGATAATAATTAGATAGTCTTGTACGAACGGTGTGTTAAGAGAATTTATTTATTGACTTATGATAATGTCATTGATATGATTTCTAGGGCATCCACATTTTACATTTATCCACTAAATTCATTCTGGAACCTGCCGGACAACCAAAATCAACACCAAAGTTGCAATTGTTCGCCAGCATCCAGTTGTAACGTGGTTTCATGTCTGGATCGCAGTTTGCGGTAGCTGCTGCTATCCAGAACAACTGTCTGGTTGTGTATCTCAAGCCTGCGATTAGAAAAATGAAATTAAACAAAAATTAAACAACGGAAGAGACAACAACAATCCACCTGGTAGAGTAACGTTGCACGTTCTTTGTTGTTTCCAGTAGAAAAATGACTTGTAAGCTATTTCAGCGGCTCCAATGTATCCAAAAGTGATGTCCAGTGAGTCAAGTGGCTGTGAAGAAAATTACAAAATCATTTTGAAGCGTTCATAAGACAATAACAATTTGCCAATAAACTTTTACGTGCCTTCAATGGACCAATCTCACGACAGGGTTTAAGAGAGCACCAGTGTCTCTGGGTCGTCGGGGTCCACCAGGACTTTTCTCGCCATTGTAAATTACTATCGACGAACGATCCCTTCTCGTAAATTTGAAGTCCCATTGCAAGTGCAATTTGCAAACCTATCACGGCATAATTCATGAAATCAAGTTCAGGCAGCGTACTGAAGCGTCCTGGTCCCAAGGCTCCGGCTGGTATGTCTGATAAGAATCAAGATGAATTATCATCGATAGTAATTTAATTGCCGTCTACTCTTACTTTGATTTATGCTCACAAATTTCATTAGTGATGCGTTCCGGTCTCACGATGACCTCACTTGCGGAAAATGACGTCCTCATCATCGCCTGCATTGTCTGATTGTCGACACGTCGCAGAGCGTACATGGTCCGTGGTCGTCCGACTTGTAGAAAATACTGATCTCCCAGGAAGACGTTGAGTTCACGAAAGAGTACCAATATGGATTTGGGCTTGGTAAATACCAGCTAAGGGGAAATAAGTAATGATAAATTTTGTTGCACTTGAAACAATGCAATTGACACACTGTAGAATTGTTGTAGTACAAGAATGACACTAACACGATCAAAATAATTAGTATCAAAAATGTCATCTGGATAGACGTTGACAAAAGTGGTCCTCTCGGATTTTTTGGCTGCGTGCAGTCTGTGAAAATAAAAAGAAAAAGAATATTGTATCGCAGCGTATGACAAAAATGAGTGATGCAAACAACTATTTTGAATTTTGGTACTGTTATGGTTTTTACTGTGGTATTGTATATGGGATTTTGTACGAGTTATTGTATTTAGACATTTTTCTTGTTTTTGTTTCTTGTTAAACAATACTTACTGTGTCAAATGATCCATCCATGGTATTCTATGGAACATTTGATGCGCCTCGTGCGCTATTCGACTTTGTAATTCCGTGACTTTTGCTTTGCTAACTGGCCCGGCAAATTTGGCTACGATCATATCGAGTGCTCGTGAAAAGCTATGAGAAAAAAAATGAATAATTTATTTTTTTAATTTTAAAGCATTTTTGTTGTTGTTTACTCCGGCAGTTAATCTGAAAATTCTTACGTGAGCTTAGTCGATTTGTAACAGATGTCCTCGATCTCTGCCTCGTCTTCGGCCAATACCAAATTAATGTGTGGTCTGTTATACTGGGTCAGTTCGTCGATAAGACCCAGAAAGGCGTGATTTGCTAATACTCTAAAAAAAATTTTTTAATTTTAATCCACCGTTCACGCGAGTACTCGATTTCGAAAATATTTAACCTTTTGTCTGTTTTTTTAAATATCTCATCGATGTCCGACAAGTAGCACGGTTCGATCAATACGCAATTTCTGTCGGACAAATAATTGGCTTGTTTACGGGGTAGCATTGCTCTCAAAAAATCCATCCAATTGACGTAAGGATAAGTCTTTTGTAATTCGGCAATTGATACTTGCTTCATCTCAAGAACTGGCGTTGATTGCGCATGCGTCATCTGTGGAATCGTCAAGTAAGCGATAGCAGATAACGCGAGACGATTAATTTATATTAAATATTTATTATCAAAGGAAAATAATTACCTGATGAATCTTCATACGAAAGTCATGAACCGCCGCCAATTCTTTTGTCATATCTTCCATATCGAAACGCTCTGAACGATTTCCCATCATACGTTGCAGAAGCGTCGAATAGAAATCGTCAGACCTCATACCAGTTGGAGTTTTAGGCCCCACCAGGGGACTAAATTTCGAACGTTCCACCTGAAGTGGAAATAAAATTGGAATCAAAGAAATATTTTGGAAATAGGACACCGGGAAGGTTTTCGCGAATTTTGGTGTTCAATTCAAAATACCCTGAACGTAACCGTGTCGTTGGGACTCCAGGGCTTGTCAACGTCATCGAAATTTAAACCAACGTCTATAAACATTTTTGGCATAAATCCCAA
The DNA here is from genome assembly GCA_030142595.1 of Trachelus iudaicus. Taxonomy (NCBI): domain Eukaryota; kingdom Metazoa; phylum Arthropoda; class Insecta; order Hymenoptera; family Cephidae; genus Trachelus; species Trachelus iudaicus. The sequence continues at coordinate 458,716 of JARQTH010000357.1, read as the reverse complement.
TTTTCTGGCACTTATCGAAAAATTAATCCAAGAAAAATCCATGTCCCAACTGCGACTCGCCATTGGCCATTTGCCTAATCGATTGAAAACCAATTCCAATCCGTAAGCTGCTTCCGCGGGGTTTGCTGTTTCATGAAAATTACATTGCGAATTATTGAATTTTGCAAAGATAATTGAGGGGAAAAAATACTTACTAAATTTACAACTTTGCCAATAGGACTTTGCCAGACCAATAGCTCTATGCTCGTCGAGACGCACTGGCTCATTTAATTCCTGAATTATTTTGTTTTCGAGTTTTTCGTAATGTTGAACGAGAACACTGGTTTTGGCTCGTGGATATTTATAAGAATTTTGAGAATCATAAAGATTCAATCGTCCGCATGAAAATTCCATAAAATCGTCACAGGGATTGAGGCTTTCGTCTATGATACTCTTTATACGATTTGCTGTTGAAAAATTAAAAATTTCGGATATCGGATCCTTGTTTTGTAATTAAATATTTTTTTAGAAACTCAAAATAATATTATTTACCTTCCGCGATACATTCCGCGTGCTGGCACTCTTCGGAATTTACAAAATTTTCGAAAATTAGTACAACGATAATTGACAAAATTGAACGGTACCGATTCATTTTCGAAATACAAGTTGATCTTCAACGTTGACCCCTGAGACTAAGTTCATTTTCAACGGTAAGAATTTCATTTGCGAAACGTCATTAAATTTTTCGCCAATTTCATTTTAATTAATCGGCTGCTAATTAGTGCCACTTGCGTAGGCGTTAACGACAGTCGAATGGTTTTGTATGGTATTGTATGGGTTTTTCAACTAGCCTAACCTGACGTAATAGAGTTTATTATTTTTTCTGGAATTCACGAGCGTTTCATTGTTTCGATTTTTGTCAAAAGCCATTAACGATAAATGGAATTTTAAATGCTCGTGGAACTAGTATAAAATTTTTGTAAAATTTTCTACCAGACAAATTTTCATTGCCGAACGATTACCGAGGCAATCGTAGTGTACGCGAAGACAAATATTTTTGATAAATTTTCAAAATATTTGTACACTTTGAAAATGACGTTAAGCGACTTTTTGAATAATTTAAAATACGCTAGAACGTTCGTTTGCAATTCCGACCGTCTAGACTTTCGTCTCGTCTATTAAAACTTGAGAACAACAAGCGTCAACAGTACTTGGCAATATCCAGTATCCATATATATTACGACCTGAAATGCCTGAGACTCGTAGAATAGTGATAAGATTGTACAAATTTGAGAATGAGAAACAAAGGAAAGTTTCGCACATAATTTCTCATAATAAAACGTCATACGTAATAGAGTTAACCAAAATATGTTTGGATAAAGAATTTTGTGTATTTTATTTTTTTAATATATATATACCAGTGATTTATGAGATTCAAAGATGTCAAATACGTGTCCCAGTTCATCTCATCAACTGGTCGCAGCATCCATAGCCTTTCGACGTGCTCGTCGTAAATTTCCAAAAAATCTTGAATTTCGGTCACGCTCAAGATATTTTCATAAAGAACCAAAGGTACGCTATAGTTAACCGCGCAAGATAAAGAAAATGAAAATAATAAAATTTTCTTGCAGGTGTCAAGTCCTAGAAATCCCAAATCAGGATTCTTATCGAGTAAACAAATTCGAAATGTTAAATCTAATAATTTGTATTTGCCTAATATATGGATAAACGATCGTCCCAAGACGCCCGAGAGATTCCCAAAAAAGGATATCAAAAGGAGACCCGAATCGTCCTGTAGCTGCTGCCAATGTCACTGTAAACCGCGCAAGGACGATGATAAGGAAATTGACATAGAAAAATTGAAAAACGAAAAAAGTGGGGGCGACGTGAGGAACGGTATAGAGATAAAAGATAATATTTACCCAGATTACTTGAAACTGAATTTTGATAACGAGAGAAGAAAATATTTTGGAAAATTGCAAAGTGACAAAAAACCGTCATGGATTTACAAGTAAACGCCAATTTTGAAAATCCAAAGAAAACCAGCTAAAAATTCTTTTATTGATTTCGTAGATCAAAGTCACCGGGCCGAACAAAGAGCTACGATAAGAGATACTGCGGCCGCGAGATGGCAGCACTGTCCATTCCTTCGGATCGAACTAGAAATTTGAAAAACGATCCGGAAACTCAATACGATCTTCTGACGTCGTACGAGACGCTGCGACAGGATCGGGATGACTTTCCAGATGGATTTTACGAGTGGGAAAATCGAAATCATCCAGGATCGTCCGTAAAGACAATTTCACGAAATGGCGTCGTGTCTGGCGGCTGCAGTTGCTTCGAGCAATCTTCCGAAATTACATCCAGACAAGAGAGTTGCCTGAGACCGTCCTTCGTGAAAGCTCAGCAGCTCGGGAGGCTGTACGAGAAGAATTTTTCCAAAGGATATTCCGGATACGCGCAGCGCGGAAAGAAGTATCTTCGGGATTCGAATTTGACATCGACGGCACTTCCGGTCCAGGAGGATGAAGTTGTACCCATGGACCACAAGGATTCCGTTACGATACTCGTGGAAAAATTTCGTGACTGTGCGAAAATCAAGGATCAGGACAGAAGGAATTTTGGGGAGATCAACGAGGGCAGGATGAGATCGCTGCGAGATAACAACAAGATGACTTGTTACGGAAATAAAAAGTCAGGTGGCTGTAGAAAAAATTTTCAAAATATTCCAAACGACTTTCGAAAGATTATTTCGAGAAATCCTCGCTCCAGAGCCACTGGAACGTGGAGGCATACGTTTTGATTATTTCTATTTTCATTTTAGAATTTTTTTTTGAAACCAAATTTTATTTTCAAAGCTCGTTGCAACGTGGTGCATATTTATTTTGAGAACAGCGTAGCAGAGTTTGAATTTTTTTTGAGATTATATTTTTTTTTAATCGTCCACGGTCGCTATTGATTTTTTTTGAGATTGATCCATCGATTCCTTGCTGTAAAGAGATACGATTTCTTTGTAATGCTTTCTTTTTGGAATTATAATTGTTTAATGATTTTTTTATCAGCTACCTCAATCGTTCCTTGATTTCATTTTGAATCTTGTCGGCGATGTCTTTGACTTTTTCGTGACTGCCAAATTTTTTGGGTATATCGTCACGTGACATGACACTGTCGAATACTCTTTGACGTATGTTATCCAAAATGTCATTAACCATGTTTGATTCTGACGTCAAAATATTTTTCAAATTCTTACTATCCCGCCTAACGCGATATCCTCTAAAAGAAGCCTAAAAGGAATAAAAATAATTAAATATAGTAATTCAAAAATTAAAATAATATAATACCTGAATAACTGTAGCAGCTTGATTGGCTTTATCCACGGTGACACCTGAATTTTCATACATAATATCGACCCAAGCAACAGTTTGAATAGTTTCCCCGAATTCTTTGGAATTTTTATTTTTCTTATTTTTATTATTTTCCTCGTACCTCCCACCTACGCGCGTCACAAAAAAATAGGGTCAGAATAACAATCAATTTTGACTTACTCAAAACCACTCACCCAATTTCATTTTAATGTTTCGCCTGGTATAATAACCGCGATAGGTTGACTGAATCAAAATGGCTGCGTTGGCAACTTCTTCTTTGGAGACTCCAGCCTTTTTCAAAATATCCAAAGTATTAATGGCGGCACGTTGCCATTGAATTTCCCCGCGTAATTCGCCCATACGAAGTCTTTCGTAATGGCCGCGAAAAGCTGCCTGTCGTGACGTCATTTCATTAAATAATAACATTACCAAAATTATTTACAAAAAAGTGCGACCTGTATCCTAGTGGCAGCTTCGACTGCCTGATCTCGAGGCGTCCCAGTCGATTCCAAAATACTGGTAATCGACAGCCGACTTTGTTCCTCGAAAATTGTTTCTGTCAAAGAAATTTGAATTTGAAAATATTGATCTCTGCCACTTTTTTTTTTTACCATAAATACCTTTACGCGTCTGTTCGTTAGGGGTCTCCATTAATTCCAAGTAGACTTGAAAAGCTTTCTGGGAATAACATTTTTTATATTCATTATGAGAATCAATCAATTTTTAATTATCGCTGTTTTCCTTTTTTCCCTCCTTCTCTCGCGTCTAACCTGAATTCTTTTGGAAGCCAAGGCGATCCCATCTAATTTCAAGCCTGTACTCTGTAAAATGGCGACGATCGATTCGCTTCCTAATACAACGTTGTTTACTACCTTTACGGCGACTGGGCGATTATTGGAAATAAAAATGAATTGCTTGATATAAAAAATTTTTTGAAAATTCAAAAAAGTATTATTTTACCTTTGGCATTCTCTCTCGTGATTAAAAGTGCGTCGACGTAATCTGCCACGAAACAATATATATCCTCTGGTTGTGTGCGAATTACCTAAAAAAAAAAAATGAAAGAAAATTTCAAAATAATTTTTCGTTCGTAATTTCCAAAATTTTTTCTCTCTCCATAACCTCGCGCGCGATGTCACTACACAATTCTTGCAGACCGTCCGGTACTCTATATATATGTTTACAACTATGTTTCTGAAGCATAACGTCCATCTTCTTGCACAAATTTGGCAATGACGTTAGTAAAATGCCTTTAATCGTCGTTTATTACGTAAATAAAAATATCGACTCGAAATTCCCACGTGGTACTGTCATCGATCAGCTGTCAAATAAATAAAAACAAAATTCAAAAAACATTCTCAGTACTTCAAAAGAGACTCAAAAATGTCCAACAACAATAACAAGCAAATACATCATCATTGAAGTGAATAACGAATCAGTTAAATCATCATTAAAATAAATTATACGCAGAGCTAAGAACAGTTACGCAACGAAGCAACAATCACCGATGATAGACTCAGTACTATAATAAAATTCATAAGTAAAATTAAATTCCATTAATTTTTTTCTGTTGTACACGCGAAATATCAAGATTGACGATTAAAAAAAGCCCGATTAAAAATTTCATTTAAATAATCATTTATAATGTATCTTAATTATTTCAAGACATTTTTTAATTACTGACGATCATTTCACGGATATGAGTTGATTACCTAATTTTTTTTTTTTTATCTATTTCGTGTGTCGAATTGCATTGACATTGTATTGTATTGTATATATTTTATATAAAATAAGAAGTTGTGCAATTTATTATATTTCGGAACTGTTCATCAGGTGACGATATCAATGATTGCCAATGGCCAATGCCTTAATAACAGGCACGATCAGTGCCTTTGGCACCTGCGTGGGGCATCCAGAGGAACTGCTGGACGGTTTGATTACGAAGCTACTACGTATTTGATTCTGGATAGTCGTTAGTGTAGACTGTGGAACAGTGAGTGACCGTGATGAGCAGAGATTCTTAGTTGGAAAATCATGAGGGATGTTATAGTATATTTAAATGTATTAATGCTGACTTTGTGGTTACCATGTAAGTACTGCAGATCAATTTATTATATTAAATATGGTTACGGATAAGAATTTTGGGTCAGAGAAATTTTGGAGGTGGAAATAGGTTTTTTGAAATTTTAATAATGGTTTATTGATGATTTTTTTATGTTTGAATGACAGGGTGATTTTTATTGTAGGGGAAAATTAAATTCGTTTAATTGGAATTTGTGATTTAAATTGGGTAATTAGGATTGTAGTGCAATTTTGAATTTTTGGTAGTGACGTGTGTGGGTAATAATGTTGGTTTGGATTTTTGAAAAATGTATGTATCGTTGAAAATTTGGTTTGGGTAATATATTTTTTTTTTGGACTCTGGTCGTTAGAGATCTGTGGACCAGAGTGGGGACGTAACGGTTTCTCGTTTTAATTTATTTCTTTTGGAATCGGATTGTACCCATGAAGATGGTATGTATTGCGTAAACTGAGTGGTCCGTGAACTCTGTGGAAATCATAGATTCGACGCTCGTTACAATGTTCAAGGACTCGATCAGTCCAATGAAACTTCCACGTGTTGAAATATTCTTGCGTATTGAAAAAAATGTGAACGGAGAGTGTAATAGGTCGAGAGGCAATGGAGAGTGTAGTTGGAATTAGATTATAGAGTTTAGAAAGAGTGTAAATTTTATACTGAATTTTTTCAAAAATTTCTAGATGGAATTTTAGCAACAGATGACGCGTATTTACGTGTTAAACGTCAGGGACCACCTGGTGGTCGTGGAAGAGGACCTCCTGGAGGAGGTTTAGGAAGACCTGGTCGTCCTGGACATGGACCACCCGGAGGTGGTTTCGGAGAACCTGGTGGTCCTGGGCATGGACCACCTGGAGATGGTTTTGGAGAACCTGGTCGTCCTGGTCATGGACCACCTGGAGGTGTTTTCGGAGAACCTGGAGGACCCGTGAAAGGAGGATCTGTCGGATCTGAATTTGGTGGTGGACCTCCGGGTGGTAGAGGCCCACCAGGAGAAGGACATCCAGGCCATTCAAATGGACCGCCAAATGATAACGGTCCACCAGGTCCAGCCCCAGGAGGACCAGGATTTGGAGATCATGATGATCCTCCTGGTCCTCCTAGTCATGGCAGCTTTCCAGGTCAGTCTCAACCAGATCAAGGTCCACCTAAACCACCTGATCATGGAGTTCCACTGTCTGAACAAAGCCACGGACAATTTACCAACTCTCCTGGATCATCTCCAATTGATTCCAATCGGAACAGATGCGAGTAAGTTCTCTGAATAAATTCACCTAAAAATCACGCTAACCCAATATTCTATCACAAACAACAGAGAAGGCCACTTCGCTTGCGGAAGTGGCGAATGCGTCCCAAGCCTCGTCAGATGCGACAACGTGCAAAACTGCCAAGACGGAAGTGACGAATTTAATTGTAACGAAGTAGCAACCTCCACGTGAGTGTTTAATTTTTTGATAAATAACAACAACAGCAAAAAATTGCTGTACCATCCATACCCACGTATATCTATCTACCGCCGCTAGCGCTCCAGCCGAAGAAGCGTCAGAATCAACCGTAACGGGTTGCGCACTTCCGGAAGTGCCGGAAGGCGGAAGTTATGAGCTTGGTGGTTGTACAAATCCTTGTAGCAAAGTACCAGGTGACAAAGTACCCAGGAATAGTATTCTTACCTTCACGTGTGACAGTGGCTACACGTTACAAGGCAATACCATATCCTTTTGTCTCAATCAAGAATGGTACAAGCCACCGGTATGTTTGAGTAAGTATTTTTGTATATACAAGATCGTCCAAAAACATTGTTCTGAACGACTCAACAGCCTCGGGAACATTGTTCGTTCTTGTTTCCTGATTTTAAGCAATTTCCCTTTCTTTCCATCCAGAAACTTGTTCCCCACTCAAAAGTACTAGTGTTGACATAACCTGTACATATAAAGGAAGCACTGTGCCTTGCGAAGGTACAATTGTACCAGATACAAAAGCAACACTGGCTTGTAGGAGTTCGTACAAAATTTCTTTGTACGAGGATCCTGCGTACAGAGAATTGACGTGTTTAAAAGATGGAATTTGGGATCGTCCTTTGTTCCGTTGTCTTCCAGGTAAGAGACGTAGAGATAATTAAAAAAATATGAAATGATTAAAACAAAAATGAAACATTTCAAAAAAATCTAAAATAATTTTTTTATTCTCCCACAGAATGCGGAACTGCTGTAGCGCACGGTAACACCTTGATAGTCAATGGATTCACTGCCAAAGTTGGCGTCTTCCCTTGGCACGTTGGTATCTATGAAAAAGCACGCAACGGCGATTACCAACAAATTTGCGCCGGGACGCTAATTAGTAACAATCTTGTTGTTTCCGGTGAGTGGACAGCAAACCAAATTTTTTTTGTAGTACAAAAATTATTCATTTTAGCCGCTCATTGCTTCTACGACGAAAGTAACGGTGAGGCTAAGGACGCATCGAATTATGCAGTTGCAGCTGGTAAACAAAATCGCAACTGGGCATCTGTCGAGAATTACGTGCAAAAATCGAATATCGAAAAAGTCGAATTACCCAGTCGATACATGGGAGCACGTGGAAATTTTGCCATGGACATTTCCATACTTAAATTATCGACACCCTTTGTATTAACAGCGTTGGTCAGACCGATTTGTTTAGACTGGGACAACAAATACGAGCGAGAACAATTGCAAGTTGGACAAAGTGGCAAAGTGCGTAATTTAATGGGTCATTCATTGGAGAAAAAATTTTTTGATTGCTTATCTAATTACGCTGATATCTTATCAATTATTTCAATACGTCAAACAGGCTGTTGGTTGGGGTAAAACGGGAAGTGGTTTACCCAGCGAGGATTTGCAGGAAATTAATTTACCATTTATACCGTTCCACGAGTGTCTGTCGACGGTGCCAAATGATTTTCGACCTTACATAACCTCCGATAAATTTTGCGCGGGATATTTGAATGGTGCGTATATAAGGAGTGCAATTGATTTCAAATAAATTTTTGTATTTTATCTTTTTTTTTGACACACAGGTTCCAGTCTCTGCGAGGGTGACAGTGGGGGAGGACTGTGTTTTGAGATGCAAGGAATATGGTATCTACGTGGTATAGTCAGTGTTAGTCCAGTCAAGGATAACAGCTGTGATTATAACTCCTACACAGGCTTCACTTACATTAGTCACTTCAGGGATTGGATTCGTTCCGCTTACGTGACTTCTTGAGAAAAATGAAGAAATAGAAAACAAGGCATTTTTATGGTAAGATTGTATTTACTTTGATATTAGAATTTTGTCTTAATAATAATCATACCTGTTAACTACTTAACCTAGTATACAGAACATTTTGCTCTATGCGATGCACACAGTGCAACTTTAGTCTGAATAAAATCCAACGCAGCAAGGACCAGGTTTAATTATTAAAATAAATATATTTAAAAAATTTATCAAACAAAAAATGATGTTTCCAAGAGACATCGAAATTTGAAGTCAATGAACTTCGACCTTTGCCGAATTTATGATGGCGTTCAACGAGAACTAGAATTCTTTGAATTAAATCGTCCAGGCATTTTTTTCGTTTGACTATAGCATATTTAAAAGATAAGATAACTCAAGTCACGGATGTATTTTTATTCAGATAATAATAAGCGGTTATGTTTTCTTTTTTTATTATGATTTCTGCTGAGGATACAGCTGTCTATACGCCTATGTTTGTCAGTGAATATATATTTATATATATAGATATATATATATATATATATATATACGTAGATACATTGACTAATCGACGTGATGTAACGTTTTATACGTGAAACGGGGATCCCCAAGAGAGTGGGAAATATTCTTATCTTCTTTAGACGCTCGTGACGCTCGCGTCGCGTCTCTTGTACCACAAAGACTGAAAACAATTAGTCGAGCAATGTTCGAGCGCCTAAAGAGGCTGTGGAAGCCATGCAGACTGAAGAAAAGATGGACCAGATCTAAAGTTCCGGAGTTCATCTCATCGGTGAATGAAGTGGCGCCGTGTACGAGTGATCGGGCAGAAGTTGAAGAGGAAAAAAATTGTTGTACGAGAAAGGAGAAAATTTTCACCAGGGAACGCGCAGTGAAACGTTGCGACGGAAACGACAGTGAACACGAAGCGGAGCAAAATACCTTTGCGTTTTGTAAGGAAGTGGAGTTGTACAAGAACAAAAAAGTGAACGAACTTCAACAAGAATTAGAATTGTATCACAGAGAGCATTGTTCGGCGCTTAACGAAGTGGATCGTTTACCTAACCTAAAAAGGGAACGCGTCATCCGTATATTGAACAGTCATTATCCGCCAATAGATTTTTTGGACTTTTGCGTTATCGCCAGTGATAACGATTTTGAGCTCGCTCAAAAACTCGTCGATGTCCTACGCGAACAAGGTTTGTGTGGTCGCGTAGCCGGAAGTGGGTTAGGTGGTGACATATTTCAAGAATACGACGTTCTGATGAATTCCAGTACGAAGATTATGTTCCTTATCACTGAAGATTTTACGGCCGATAGATTTTGTCGTAGATTACAGAGCGCCGCAGTTTTTCAAAGTTTGCTCACGCGAATTTCCCAGGAGCGCGATAAGTGCGTGCCCGTTTTTGTTGAAGCGTCGGGACGCCTTCCGTCTAGGATACCTTTGCCGCTGATCGGCGTGGCTGGATTGAATTTGTCAGAGCCACGTGCTGTCGTTCAAAGAGTAAGAAATACGTATACGGCGGAAGCGAAGGGCAAAAAAATTTTGCGAGCTTTAAATTATCTTGAGGAACGTGAAAATTTTTGTAAACGTCTTTTGAGTGATCCATCTTTTGATTTTTCATTTGAGAACGACAGATTGACCTCTTTGAACTTTAACGATAGCGTCGCGTCCGTGATCTCTGGTCGCGGTTCTGGTGGTACGGATGAACTGGTTATAGGTGGCGCCACTGCTAGAGGGATAGTACCAAACTGTTCGGAACCGGTTACACCGGTTAAGGGTATTGTGTCTGGTGTGGAATCGTTGATTAGTGGCTTGGGTATCAGTGCTGATAAGGATTCGAGACGGGAATTGACACTCAGTGAAGAAGAGATGCAGCAGTATGTGAACGTTGAGGGATCTTCGGATGTTCATGTTGGACCACGAATTAATTTAATTGTTAACGTTCATAACGGACCTGTTAGTAATGTTGTGTCCGATTCTGATTAGATTTTATTAGAATAATTATTCATCGAGTCTCGTGTTATTAGGTAAATTTTTGATTAACATTGTTAATATGAATTGCGGTTTTTTTTATGGATGGATTTTTCAAGTTAAGAAAAGATTTTGTAATTTTTTCTTTAAAGAAAAAGGAGACTACAACGTTGAACCAATTTTTGAAAATACAAATACAGAAACATTGACTGTGCATAATCGTGAATCGTTAAGTGAAATCGTATCGTTATCTACAGATAGTGATAACATTTTGGAAGCGTCGATAACGATCCTAAAAACTATGGGAATCAACGTGTCTGAAAATAAATTAGAATTATCATTGACCAGCATTGTCAAGCGTTTGGATAACGAATTACCGCTTGTAGTTGGAAATGAAAATTCCGATTTTTTGATAATTTCGACGGAAAACGATAAGGAGGCTGCTCGTCAAAGTTTACAGAGACTTAATAAAAATTCAAATCTCATCGGTATTCTTTATAACGACAGTGTATCGATCGGTGCCGATTTTTTTGAAAGTTTCGAAAATTTTTCAAGTCGCACCACTAAGCTAATTTTCTACCTTACCGACGATTTTGTGCAAGATGAATTTTGTTCCCGCTTGGTTTCGCTTGTCTACTTGTACAACCGTGCCGATTTAATCGACAAGGTGGTGCCGATCATGGCTGAAGATTCTTTAGACATAGAATTGCCACGCTGTCTGCAATTAGTCGACAAATTATGGCTGGGCAGTCAAAGGCAAATAGAAACAAGATGGCCGCGCATTTGGACACCGGAAGTCCGTCGAGCACGACTGATTCGCGAGCAAGAGATTTTGCAAAACTACGATAGCCAAAGATTAATCAAGCTTCGCGAATTTCTCGCAGAAATTTACGGCGTTGCCCTAAGACATTGATATCTGAATAAAGATATGTTTCAATTTTTTTTCATCAAAAATTTTCTCCATGCCCTTTGACCCTGTTCGTACAATTCACTGACTTACATACATTTTTCATATGTATCGTCTGATTGCGTTTAACCAATGTCAATAAGATTATCACGACATTCCAAAAAGTACCGATAGTACGTGTCCTCGCATTGAGAATGATTATATCCAATAAAGAATTGAATTTGCCGACAAGCATATACATTTTTATATACTATGATAACCGTAAAAATTAATCATAATCAAAATGTGAAAATTACATATATTTATATCGAAAAATTATCATTATTCTCGTCGCCAATGCCATTCAATAAATTACTCACAGTGCATCACGAAAATTCAAAGCGGACACAAGATTCCGTCTTTATCATCCAACAGAGACAAGTTGATCTCGAAATTTTGTATAATCAAAATAAATTTTATCGCCGTAACAATTAGTTAATCTAATTAACTAAGGATCCTGATCAGTATCCCTATACATCAGGACAATACGTTATTACAGCACATTTCCAATAGCTAAAACTGACTGCCTTGTTGACGTAATGGATGTAATGGGGAAGCGGCCATGGAGGATCTCCAAAAGTTACGTACCGATCCGCTAGGAAACGCTCTCGATTTGGTTTAAAGGGACGACTCGAGGGAGATGGAAGAGTTATCGGCTATAAGGATCTCGACCAATCAGATGATCAGAATGATTAGTTCTCGAATTTGGCTATTGTCAAAGCAGTCTGTCTCGGGGCACCGACCGAGGTGTCACGAACTGCCTCGCGCTCCCGTGCTGTCTGTTGATAGTTTTTCTACCCGTGTTTCGATACAGTATAGCAAGTTCTCGTTCGTATAGATCTCGCGTTGCTCTCGCGATATCCAGGAAATTCTATGAATTCCCTGCGAGTGTTCCGGAGGTGTAGTGCAGTGCCCTAGTGCAGTGTCCACCAGAGTGTCCTGTGGATACAGTTCTCGGCCTCCACGGATTAGGTGCACCAGCTCCGGTGAGGACTCCCAATTTATTAATTGGTGAAGGGATCTCGATTCATAGTTAAGATTCGTTCTGTTACGTTCTCGATTCTCCGCTTTCTGTCTCTCGCACTATTTGCCTGACACTTACTCCGACCCTCTCTATAGGTTGAGGCATACCTCAACCTAGCAGCCTGAGCGGCCGCGCATTTCCGTAACCGTCCGCTCCAGTTCGTGCATCCAGTTGCGTTTGCTGATTTTACGCGACCCCCAAAATCGACAGGATCCATTAAGTTATCGTCTCTTCTGATAGATTCCGTCAGAGCTCTCGTTTTGGTGGAGTTGGGCCTGGCCCACCCCCACTCCCAGTTCATACCGGCTCGTCAGTTCCCGGTGGAAAAAGAATTAGCTGGCGCCCGCCTGGCTTGCGGTTGCATGAACGACGGGTGGACGGCCGAAGGTAGGTTAGTTCTCGAAAATAGTTCGTTCTCGGGTGTTTCGCTATCGGTGTCGAGTTAAGGAAAAAAATTACGTTATAATATACGTATGTACACATATGATAAAAGCAGATGGATTTTACCTCCGTGTAATTTATACGTATATACCGTGGGGGCATGTCTGCCAGCGGCTAGAGAGAGAAGAATAGATAATGAGATAGTGAATTGGGGAGGTTTTAGCGAGGAGGGATGGCCGGGGGTTGGTTTACAAATCCAAACAAAATATTTTACTCTTATGGAAAGGCAGTTTTAATTATTACCTTGCGAGCTGTAGGTAGCAGTAAAACAGTGGCGCCACTCCAGTATAATTATGCATGGGCATATATGGTACTACTATTATACATATATGAATATAATGCGCTTCCTGCCATGAATGCAAAGAAGATATTCAACTGGCAGGTTAAAGGTCTTCGTTTCATATGTGCTTTTGAGCTTTTTTTCGGGTCGCTGACTAGATGAAAAATTCTTATGAACTTTTTTTTTTACCTGAAAAGCTGTAGGTACTGCGGATCTGTTTGTTAATTTGACTAATGGGGTTAACATTTTTTTATGTTAGTTAATTTTATTTTTTAATTTGATACACATTTTTATTTTTTCGATTTCGGGTAATCCTGAACATTATAATGTATCGTTATATATGTATCCTCATCGGAAATGACCAATTTCATGCACTTTCCTTAGACGTCATATATGATTATAGGTGCATAAATTTATCGCGAATATAGGATAAAATTTGATGAGCAAAAAAGTGACAAAAAACCATTTTTTAATAAACCACATGACGTAAGTAGTCAAATGTAATTTTACATATTACAATTTATGTTATTAAAACGCTTCGAATTGACGTTAAAAAAATTTATGACGTTAAAATAAAAAAGCGATCCAAGAAAACTTATTGACCACAGGAAATGATAAGAGCATTCCAATACAGAGATAAAGCCAAAAGCGCTTTGATAAAATAATAAAAATCTACGTTAGTTAAATCAAGCATATGTGCCATTTGAAAAATTAAGCACATTTTATAATTTATGACTGTTAAGAAGAATGACGTCACCGTCAAAGGAAACTAATAGCAAATAAGTGAAGTAAGTGGAGAGCCATTTTGAAGATTGAAAAGTCATTAGTTAAAAGAGAAGGAAGAGGGGCGGAAGGTGGTGGAACCTTTATGAATTAGCATCGAAGAAAAGTGTTTGAAAGTGGCGCCACCATCGGCCAGGTTTTTGGACGTTATATATTTTTCTTCAGGGCTTTTAATTAGTCCGGTCATTAATTAAACACAACTCTCCTTCGAGGCTGCCGGCGCTCCCGCGGCTCAACTGTCGGCTGCTTTGCTACTCTTGAGGAATTTTAATTTCGTCGACGTGTAAACACGCGAGCGCCAATTTATTTCGTTCGCGTTTAACATTTTGCCTGTCTTCTTCTTGGTACCACGTCAAGAGAGCATGAACTGGGTCTTGATCTTTATCCTTTTCTTTCTCTTTGAATCTTTTTTTTTATTTACGATTCGCCTTTTTTTATTTGGACTTTACGTCATTTTGGAAATTCTCATTGGCGAGAAACGTGATCTTGACAAGGATATAAGAAAAGGATACAAGGATATAAGAGTCGGTTAGGAAAAGGTGAAATTTTTTAATTTACATAGAGGAGTATGTAGATTTCTTTTTTACACACACGTGTATGAAGGACGAATATTTTTTTAAATACCTAAATAATAATATAAATTAAGAATTTGAAGAATTTATGTTGTCCAATCACAGATGGCGACTCTGACTAGTTTTCGTAATGGTAGAAACGCTTCGAGGAATAAACCGATTTTTAAATATTTCGTTCAACGAAAATTCTCATTATGAATTATTACACAGGACGACTGTCAGGAAATTCTCCTTGCCAATACTTCAGATTCATCTGTACGGCAATCTCCGGTGTCCTCGACTACGTCACGTCCTTCTAGAATAAAACCGGAAGTTGGGCTCCAATAGAAATTGGTTCTGAGAAAGGATGGTTCGTGTCTGTACTCATATATATATATATAACCGTGGCCATAGCTACTCGTAGCTACAGTCAGTATAGTAGACCGATTTTCCATCATACCCGCAGTTCGATTAATTCAGTTTGATTAGAAAAATTCATTGTGAGATTTTCATGGAAAACTAGTGACATTTTTTCGTCTCTTTTAGCTCATTGACCTCACCACGCATTTTGTCTTTAAAGAATTCTTGAATTTCCTATTAAAACTTTTCACTCTTCATCTCTTCGCTCGAGATGTATTTGAAAACTGCTTGAGCAGTCTTTTAAAAATATTTTTCTCTTTGTGAACACAAGGCAACCGAGCAATCAAAATGTATTTCACGGATTGTCACTTCAGATTTTGAAAATCGTGCACGGCGATTTTACACCCTGCCTGATACACTGTATTTTTTTTTCAAAATTTTTCTCTTTTTTTTTCTCATTCCTTTTCAATGACCCGTGAGCCCTCCCTTGTCACCCTTTAACCTTTCCTACCCCATTACGTCTCTTAAGCCCACCAGGGCGCTCCGAATTAACAGCATTCGCGTCAGACGCGTGGTTTAAATCCCTGTAATAAGTGTCGCCCGCGCCGGGTGAATTTTTAGCGACAAATTTTTCATTCGCTCTACGAGTCCTCGAAAGTTCCCCTAAATATGCGTTGTCGAAGGATACGCGTGCACGTGGTTGCACTTGGGCGTCGGGACGCGGCTGGTAATTTTTTTATAGCACCAGGAAAAAATCTTCTGGCAAAAGGGGTTATATATATTTTTTTTTTAAAAAAGTCGGAACCGACGCCTGTCAACATTTTGGATGAATATTCCAGACGACACTACACGACCACAAAATTAAAGGTGTAAAGAGGATGGAGGGTTGGTGAGTGAATATAGAAAAATTTTTTGACTCTAAAATTTCAGTATCATCGAGTCTCGCCTCAAATACGGTCAACCGACTGTACAGGATACGGATCTTCCGGACCAATGTATAGGAAATACAGTAGACTGTTATATTGTTGAATATCTGAATTGAGCAGTCGGCAGCCGAATTTACTGTACCAATAACTCATCTAGAATTACAGATACTGAAAATCTGACAGTGAAAATAGCGCGGAAATTATTTGACGATGAATTCAAAATGAGTAGTACATACCTTGAGGAAAATTGAGAAACTCTTACGTGCCCTGCGAGTGGAATGTAGGTGAAAGTTGTAGTTCCAGTTGCAGTGCAAGTTTTTAAAGTTAGACTTTTGATGACTGGTTGGATGATCAGCGGGAAGAAGGAAAAGATTGAAGATAATACAGGAGAGGAGATTCAAAGTTGGAAAGAAAATTAAAAAAGTAGAAAATAATCTTATGAAATGGGCCGTTTATAACGTCTTCGCTAGTCTTTTATATTACTATGGCTTCTCGTATTTAAATGATTTAATTTTAATTTTATAATTAATCAAACTTTAGGTGATTCCTTATCGAGTAATACTTGGGAGGGGAGGAGGAAAGTCCGTGCATCACTTGATATGAATTTGGGTTCATTATGCTAGTTTTCAAAATCAAAATGAACGTCAACTTTCTATATAGAGCATATTAGCAATAACTCGTCAAAAATAATTACGGTAAGAGTCTAAAAATAAATTTTAGTCTTAAAGTACTACTACAGTACGTTCAATGAAAGTTCTTTGGAATTCCTGACACGGACCCGCCAAGTAAATATGATTTCAATGCTTTTTCTCCGAAGAATTCACGAAGCTCCTCTACTTGGCATAGTTTTTTACACGTGTTTTTTTTTTATTTTTTTTTTTTTTGGAGGGATCATCTTTATGGAAGCTTATTTATGATATTGTTCGTATCTCTTTTTGGGGTTGGTTTTCATAAATAATTGTCGACGTACCAATGCAATCCTGCAGACGTATCTAGAAACGCGTCGAATCCTCGCAGAGCCGGCAGTACGCAAACGGAATGCGAAATGCGAATTATCCAGCGTCACGCTTTATTGAATTCTAACTCCGTCGCTAGTGGCGGTTTTCAAAAAGGCTAAATTATTCAAGGTACCTCCCTTCCTTATCCTTCGTCTCGTCTCCTGCTATCAGGTACCGACTCCAAGGTCCATCACGTCTTACGGAATGATAATGAGCCAGCATCTCTTTCCTCGAATTACTTTTTTTCTACAAAAAAAAAAATCTCTGTTAAATATTCACCAGATTTGTTACTTTGATTTTTCGAAAATAAAAACTCATCCGATTCGGACGCGTCCTCGAGTCACGAAGACGCCAGGCGTCTCGAACTTCGTCTTCTGGAGCTTATTGTTAGTAATAAGACGCCGGGCTTAGTTTTCAGGACAAAAGGGTTGCTTGTTCTTCTCGTGTTCTTTATCGGTTGTCTGCACGTTTGCTGTTGCTTCCAGGATTTACCAAGGATCAGCATTGTCCTGGGAGATTGGGTATTTTCTGAATTCATGAAACTAAATCTGAGACTTTTGTACAATATAATTAAACGACGCCTCCACGTACCAGCCTGATGGCCTCTAGTTCCAATAGGATCTCATCCCAAAGATTTTCGTTTGTAATAAGATTCACTGTACCTTTAATCTAAAAAAATTAATTGCATTTTTTCTTTGATTTTTTTTCTTATCACTTATTTTGATCTCTTTCATCAGAAATGGTCAAAGGGTAAGTAAATGGTCCACTCTGTCCAATCAAAAATTAACTTGACTTTATCAGTGGACCAATTACATGATAGTACTTGTTGAATATATATGTGTACATACAGATATGATATTCTGTGTATACAAGGTTATTCAGCCCAAACGCACCGCCTGAATATGGCTTTACCATATGACTCTAATAGGCGCGGCTAACTTCAGATGGTGCGTTTCTACTGAATAACCCTGTACATATATGAGCAGGGACGCTGAAGATTTTCACGCTACGTTCGAGTATCCAGCTTTAATTAAACTTCAAGCTTCCAGGATTACGACTCCGGCAGGACGATGGAGTCACGTGTGTTCTTAATGCCGAAACGTGGGCCGCGCGTCGTCGTCCTTCAGCGAAGGGTTCGCAAATGATCCTGGAGGAAAGTGCGTCCTGGTTCTGGGATGTATGGGATCCAGGCTAGAAAATTCTTCCAGCACTTCGTCTTCAACCACGTGCGCCGGGGACATCATCCACCGCCATCTGCATCAGAGGCTGCGTTATGGCCATTCTCATAGGACGATGATTAATGCTGAAAATCTTGGCGTGAGAAAAAAAGACAAGGGAAGGTATTGCATAATGCAGCGAGCGTCCGAGCGCTGGGATAAGTGGGTATAATCGTCGGCTCTGCAGCTCCAGTGGATGCTGCATTCATCCAGAATGGACCATTTACTTACTTTTATACCATTTTCGACTTTTTTCTCACGTTTTCTTTTTTCTGGGAACTATAAATTCTCAAGATGGTTGGATATGGCTACGTCACTAGTGGCCGTATGTTTTAGAAAGTCACTTCCAGAAGTTTCATCCCTTAAACGGTATCTTCTGTCCTTGAAAAGAATTTTGGAAGTTTGCCCAAGACTAAGACAGAGGAAATATATCCCTTTAGCTTCGGCCATTTTGTGGAAGTTATATCGAGTAAGGATTTCTCAATGGGATTTTTTGGTGCGGAAAGGAAAATCAAAATTAAAAAATTAATTTAAAAAATTGTATTTATCTGCAGTTTTTTGGCATAAAAAAGGGGAGAAAGTTAAAGATAACGGAGATCTGGTAACGAAATAAGATTTAAAGACAAAGTAAATGAAAACGGCAAGGGTGATGGTCCAGCCTAATGGGGAAAGCACATTTGGTACTTGTTCAGAAATGAAACTCGAATCCAGATGCTGCCATTTCGACATGGCCTTTTGCTCACTCGAGAGACGAAACTCTTTTACCGCCTTTGTTACTTTATTTTATTCCTAAAGCCCGACCCACACTACCCCAAAAAACCACCCTCCCAAAAACGCCACTGAAGGCTTTACGCTGTACCGAGTTCTCAAGCACCAAGAACTTTTCCTCTAAGTAGTAGGTACCAACCGGTGCACTTAGCCAGACCGTGTACTTATGTGTAGACATCTTTAGGTAACGCTAAACGAGTTTCTCGTTGCCGCCGTCATTACTGCTGGCGCTGTTGCTGGTCCAGCAACTAGTGCAGCTATCAGAGATGATATTTCTAGCGGATTTTGCCTGCATTTTGGAATTTGGCAAAACCCAGAATTGTTAAACCCCTAATGGATCGTGCTGAACCAACATCTAAGGGTAGTTTTTACTGGAGGATGAATAAACGGACAGTACTTAGGTGGGAAGTTTGAGATAATTGTAAAAATAAAATTTTAGAAACAAAACAATTTTTAAAAATATTTTGACAGTACAAAAAAGTCTTCCGGTTCATCGCATCTATTTAGGTCTCAAATTTAGTCTGTTTAATATAATTCAAATATATTTTATAATTTAATATAAATTATGACGTTGCCCAATTTTCCACCCCCATTAACTTTGCATAACAAGAAAGGAAGCATACACAAAATTTAATTAATTTATTATGTCAATGAAGTCATTTTCATTTTTTATATATTTTTCAATATTTCTTAAGGCATCTTTCAGTTTCTCAGCAACAACCACCGCATCCGGAATTACCACCGCCGCAGCATTCCGGTCCGGATCTTCTTTTATAGTTCCTTGGAAAGCAGCAGGTGCCGCCACTGGATCCTGCGCAGCTATAAATCTTCCCGCACGATTGTCCGCCGCATCCTCCGCAAGGATGAAAATCCTTACAGGATTGACACTTGCACCTTAGCAAGGATTAATGCGTATTTACCAAATATGAAAATGGGTGAATACAAAATTTTTCTCTCATGTACTTGCAAGGAAGTCCTTTGGCGTGGCCTCCGCCACAACATCCACCATCGATTTGTCCGCCTCCAGGATTATCGCTGCACGCGGGTCCTCCGCATCCACCGCAAGGACAACATCCTTTCGTACTCGCCCGAAAATTTTCAGGAGCGCAAATCTTACGTTTGGTGAAGCAGACCGGTAATAATGGCGGACAAGGACGTCTTCTTGGATATTTGTAAGACGAGGGACATGGAGATGGTTGACATTGATCGCGCGAAGCGGAACTGTATGCGGAATAGGAATTAATGCTTTGCGGAAAATCGCATCCGCCGCATCCTCCACGGGAGCGTATATGCGGGTTATCGGTTTTGGAAATTTTTTCAAAATTTTCATTCCAACTTGTCTCTTCGTTGGTACTTCCGGTGGACGAAGTTAGGAAGTTTCTTGTGTATGGAAATTTATTTGTACTACCGCCACCCCTAAGGCGCTTATCATCAGGACAGACTGATAATTCGTGGGAGATGATCATGTTTCCTGAATGTTTTTTGAGAAG
Organism: Trachelus iudaicus; assembly: GCA_030142595.1. NCBI lineage: Eukaryota > Metazoa > Arthropoda > Insecta > Hymenoptera > Cephidae > Trachelus > Trachelus iudaicus. Next base: position 438,326 of record JARQTH010000357.1, on the reverse strand, counting down.
TTGTGGAACCGTTGTTTCTGAAATTTATGTATGGGTTAATGATGATTTTTGTATGAATAATGATGAACAATGATTTTACTATTTTGACAGCAGCATTGTCCTTGGACTGATTGCCTTGATTTTGTTACTGTCAGACCTGATCCTGGTCCACGACCTGGCAGACCACCGCAGCAATTACTGCACTGTCTTGATTTTGTTGTTGTACGGATATTCGGGGTTGTTTGTACAAGAATTTTGTTTGTGTCTGTCAAAATTATTTTTTTTTTCATGATGATTTATTCAGTTTCTGATATTTTGTGAAATTAAAGTATTTGATGATATTACCAATTGAACGGATTATTGGTTGTTCTACTGTCATTGGATGATGATATTGCTGATGATGTTGGTGGCTGTGATGATCGTGATGGCGATGGTATGAATTTCTAAAAAATATTTTGTAATTTTTTTTGGTTTTATATGTGATTTGTACTTACGTCTCTTTAGCTGGATATTCGCTACTTCTTTTATGACCCTGATGAATTTTACTGCAAATTTTTATTATTAAAGTGACTGATGATATATTCAATCTTTAAGAATGTGATTGATATTAATGATGATTCTCACTTGACGTCTATTGCTGTCATATTGGTTCTTTGCTCTTTGACTTGTCGATATTTACTGTGATTGAACAATTTTGACAATTTATTAAATTATTTTGACAAATGGCATTCTTTATATTTACTTTCCGTGTCTGATTCCATGTACAGTTTTTGAGTATGACGAATCAGGATGCGATGGTAGCATTCTGTATAATACAATGGTACTTTCTGATTAATTAAAATTTTGGTTTAGTCTTTTTGACAATAATTTTTGCTTAAGCCGAATGATTTTATTTCTGTTCAAATTTCAAAATGCGAATTTAACCAAAATGTCATAAAGCCGAAATACGTATGTCTTTTTCGCGACAAATGACGCAGAAACAAAAAAAATAATACATAGTCATCTGACATATGCTTGACCGATAAAAAAGTCTAATTAAATTATAATCATTATTGGAAAAATAATTTTGATCATTTATTCGAAAAAACCATTTTCGTCTGATTAATAAAATTCAATATTTTTGTATTATCCCAAATAAAATGAAACTATTTTTCTTTGCCTTTTTTCTATTTTTATTGTTCTTTCTTTCACTTTTTCAAAATCTTATATTTATTTTTTCTTTTTTCAAGAGAACTGTCAAATTATAAAATCGAGCTCTATAAATTTGTTCCACGATCATTGGTGCTCACACCGTTTCCGGTTACGTCACACGACGTCCCTTGTTGCGTCTGCGTCCAGACGTGGTCACGATTCTGAATGACGTCACTTCCTACAATGGTACCAGCCATTGTCTTGCGATTCTTTTGGCGCTTAGTAACGTGTTCGGACATTTTGTTTCCGGTGTATATCAAAATACGTTCTTTGTCCTCTTCGTCAGTACGGCTCGGACTATCAAAACATTTTGAGTTTGTTCGACTCGGTAAAAGCTTTTCGTCGTTTGGCGACGCCATTGTTGACATACCGACGTCGGCGTCCAAACCACTATGACAAACTGATACTTCCTGCTTGTTCATCCGCATCGAACTGCCGAATTTGCACTTGCCAAAATTCAACGGCGTCAATTCGTCATTCGGCCTGTGAGTGAGTGAAGATTTTTCATAATTTTTATAAATTTTTTGGACATTTTTATCAACCACATTCGGTGTGTTGAAATTGTTATTTTTCGGAGGATTTTGACAATTATTTTTTTCTTCCCTTAATTCTCCACTTTTTCTCGTTACTAGTTTAGGTCCATGAATTTTTTTGGAATAATTCACAGTTATAAATTTGCCAGTGCCACATTCACGATTTAAATTTTCACTTTTCAATGGTTTATCAATGATTTCGTTATTGGATCTTTTCACCAAAATTGTTACGTTACTTGAACTTTTTTGGATATTTCTTGCTTGATTTGGTTTATTATCCTTTTTGGAATTACTCATCTCCTTATTTGATTCGACATTTTATCCTGATTTTTTTCATTGGTCTATCTCGTACACGCTTTTTTTTAAGGGTTGATAAATGTATGTTAAAATAGATGGCAATTTTATTTTGCCATTTTTCCAAAAGTTTTACTCCGACACTGGTTAGTGTACGGAGGTTATGATTGAGTTAAACTTGATTCTTGATCGGAGTTAACTCTGCGTCTGATATAAGATGAGGATTGGTCCAATCGGTCATTAAAATTTGCAAATCACCGAATTGGAGCAGGGTTGGTATAAAAATATTTTTAAGCAGCTGATACTACAAAGATACTAAATAAATGTTCCCTTACAGTAGTAACTATAAAGAATAAGAAAACCAAGTATTCAAAATAGTTAATTATCAAAAATGATTTAAAAAATTTCAAAATTCTACCACCTCCTTGCCAGTGGACAATGAGCATTATGACACAAGCGAATATTCGAAAAATCATTGGTCAATGTATTGGTTCCAAGAATTTGTGATTTTTTTCCAAAAACACCTAAGCTTTGCCTGGAATGTACATTCTTAATTCTATGTCTAGAACCGCTCCTCGATCTGCTACTTTTGTTACTGAAACTCGTCTCAGAATTATCATCTCTTTGAATATTCAAACTCTTCTCAATTCCCAAAAAGGCAGAGTCCAAAATATTTTTTAAAAATTTCTTAGCCGTACCAGTGTCTGCGTCTATGGATCCGTGACTACTAGTGACGTCATTTACGTTATCAGATCCCTTATCAAGACATTTATTCACTGTAACATAACCTATTTTCTTGGAAGCCGTTCTCTTGATTCTCTTGCAAACTCTTTGGATTCTATTTTCACAACGTACATCTGTTTTCGAATTACCAATTTTCTTGGTTCCACTAATTTTCAAAATTTTATCAGCCACCCGAGAGTCCCATCTTCTAGTAGAGTCACTCATATCATGCTCAGACGTAACGTTCCTAAATGATCCTTTGATCGAACGATTATCATCATTAAATCCATCAACTTTATCATCGCAAAAAAGATTTTCACGTTTTTCTTTCCTTCTTTCAAAATGCCCAAGTCCTGCACTATCATATTTGTATCTGTGTGATCGAAAAATTCCTTTCTTTCTTGTACCACTAACTTCACGTACATCAGAGCCGATTAAACAATTCTTCCCAATTTTCCTTTGATCTCGCATAACTTGACATCCCTTAACAGGGACAAAAATGTCTCTACACTTATCAATCAAATTCCTAACTTTTCCAAAATAATTATCACATCCCATACGATCAGTGCACGTTCCGCTATCTCGCATCAGGTCCAGATTGGATTTTCTAAAAGAAAAACACCCCTAAATTATAAAAAAAAGTATATACAAAATTGAAAAAAAAAAACAATAAATTGATTTGAACCGATCAAAGCGATTTTTATTGAAGAATTATTTTATCCCCATACCCTGCAGTAGTAAATTTCGCGTATAAATTCACAGGGACTTAGCCTATGTCGTATAACGAATTTTCCACTGTACCATTTAAACTCCGTATGGCTCAAAAGATGTCTGGTCTTTTGTTCCTATTGAATTTTTTAATGACACCCTGAGCCTATACGGATTTTAACCCTACGTACATTTTATCCAGAAAATGCATTTAGACATTTAAATAAAATAGGGGATGGTTGAGAATTCAATCCTACCATCGGATTTACCTGATAGTCGGTTCACTGCAGTCTGTCATGCTCGTTGTCCACTGACAGGAAACGTGATAATGTCAATACGTGTCAGCTGGAAAGGAATGTCAATACGTAATGAAATTCCATGACGCAATTGATACATGCCCAGTGACAACGTTCACACACGAGCACACGAATAGAATTTGTTTCAAGACAAAAGCCGTACGTATTATGTAAAACTTCCCTGTAGGATTTTGATTTTAAAAAATTAATGAAATTATAGGAAGATTTTTTTCAGGTTTAATAAAACAGAATTACTCCTGTACCAAAGGACACAAAGTTTTAATGGCACTGTATCGGATTAACATCTCGAGTTATATGCACTCGAGTATACTCAACTTTTAGCATATTGCACTACTTCACTAGGTTGTATAATAATAGTCGTTTTTAACTAAGTTCTCTAATTAAACCCGTTATAGGGAGACGTACGGGATGGTGGCATTAAAAATTAGCATCGGCAACGGGCAGTTTGCGCCGTAACAACACTGAATATTTCATTTTTAATAAAGAGGGGCTGTCGAGTGTGGTGCAACTGGAAATAGTATTACCGTGTATAGATATATATAAGTTTTGTTAGTAACGCTCTCAGCATACAGGGATCATTTGAATGCCGCATAAGAAATGACGATAGTATTTTTATCTGGCGGTTTCTTTATCCAAAGAAAATAGAAAACGAAAGAAAAATGGTCCGAGGTTAATTAGACAGAAAGATCAGTGACTCGGTTCGCTTTGGAATATCGTAATTTTCTGTCGCCACCTTTCATCGCGTGCGAAGGGACGGGCAAGGTTAATGCGATCTTTCGTAAACTACCCTTATTCGAAGAAAACACCCTTAGAAGAATTTTCATCCCGAGTACTCGGATATCTTTCCCGGAGCCGTAATAATATATCTCAAGGGTTGCATTTATATAATGTATCTGATAAACGCGCAGGGGTTGGCGTGAGTCTGCAAGGGGTGGCTGTCACGTCGGGGGTTGATGGATGCCGTGGAGGCTTAAATTTTTTTTTTGTAAATTCTCAGCGTGCCTTGCCTCTCGTATATTTGTAAATCTACCCTTACGCGTTGCGTCAGTGCATTCGCAGTGAAATCCAGCGAGGGGTGAGTTCCGGAGGGCGCAAGGGAGAAACTACCCCAATCCCAATGCAGAGGTGGCCGTGCCTCTGCCTTCTTGAGGAGCGAAGGGCGGCGCGACCAAGTCGATTCACCTTTACCTTATTTTCCGATTTTTTTTTATTCGTTTCCACCCCTTATCCCTCTTTCTTGATAGGGGACGGAGGGCCGGTCGCCATTGGGTGGTGTGAAATTGTATTTCGCGTCTTTCAGGGGCGGAAAGACGGGAGGGCGACAAGAGTATACCGCGTGAATATAAAATTTTTTGTATTTTTTCCACCGGGCTATCGGTAATCCTGGCTGCTTCTTTTCATCCCCTAAAATGACGTACAGCGAATAAAGAAAAAATCAACCCCTCTCGTGGGCACAAGACGCCGACGCTCGACTAAGAATCTCCCAATGAAAGCTTCCACGTTAACGACCGCACGAACGATTTGCCAACTGGTGCTTCAAACGAATCGAGGGTTTTGAATGAGCCTTACGAAAGCAACCCTTAAGGAATAAAAAGTCGAATTTAAACGTACATATAATAAGGGTGCTCTGCTGGTTATACCATAGAAGAATTTTATTTTTACCATCCCTTCTACCATCGTACGCGTACAATCCATTGAACAAGTATTTGACATTTTGTATTTGCCGCCATTACCAATTTTTAAGGGTGCGTTCCAAAATTCACTTCTACTGCCGCGTTTCGCTCAATTGCGTGGAGGTAAATAGAGGCACGGAAATACTTTTAGCAGGTGACTGTCAATTTTGGAACGTAGCTTAAGTAATGAACAAGTAGTTAATTATTAATATTGAAGTATAGCGAAGTCAAGAATCAAATTTTATATCAAGGGGACTCTTCCGCATTGTTGTTTATATAAAGATGGCTCCTCTAATATATATTTTACTTGTAGATATAATATATTTATCTAGCTATATACGAAGTAATAATATAAGTGTCTGGAAGTATTATGTACAGGATCATTCAGTAAAAACGTACCAATTTAGTTTCACCAAAGAAATGAAATTCAACATGCTGATGCTTTCAGACTGAATAGTCCTGTACACTTCAATTCCAACCAAGAGTATCCGATTAAAGTAATAAATGGTATAGAAATAAAATTAAGAGATCAGCTGGAGTTACGAACGACTAAAAAAAAAAGATTTATGTAATAGTGTCGTGGAATCTGCAATAAAAAGTTACTTTTTTGTAAATAAAAAATAAAAATGTCAGCCCCGATGGAATTTCGTGTCTAGACGTTTTAAAAATGTTATTTAAGTATAGTACATTTAACGATCCTTCTATAAATATATCCTGATACATATAGATATATGCTATACATGCAAGTAGATACGGCCAGACTTTTCAATACGTACAATACTAAATAGGCATGATAGCTAGACGAGTAAGGGTGGGTATAAGGGTGCGCATTTGAATTTTCGTAACTTCGGTTAATTATGATCCAATGGACCATATGTAAATTATATGTGTTCATAATTAACTTTTTTTAATGTATAAATATATATGTGCATGCTTTTGACGTAAGTAGAATACGTGTTATAAGGGCCAGACTTGCAAGCACGTATGCTAGTGGATAGGTAGGTAGATAGTCAGACAAGCAGATGTGCGCATATAAGGGTGTGCGTTTGTCTTGGGTGAACACGCGAGGGATGTTCAGGGATCTGTATGATGCAACGTTAGAGTGGTGCTCTTGAGACACCAGACACCCCTTCGCCTGTCTGGTCACACGGCAACCCTTTTTAAGTGGCGAGTATTATGTCACTCTTGTGCTTTAATAGACACGCGCACTTCGATGCGTTGGCGTGGGTGAATGAGAGGAGAGAACAAAAATAGGGTGAGAACGGCGGCGCTGGGCGAAGAAAGAAAGAGGGGCGGACGGGGGGTGGGAGGAGGGAAATCTTTTCTTGAAATCGGAAGGAATCGTCGGCAAAGTTACGTTGGCGAAAATGAGGGTAGTTTCTGGTTGGAGGGTCGTTCATTGGGATTTTGTCGATTGGGATATTCAAAATTTGGTTCGGGTTAAAAAAACTGTTACAAAATATCATTAAACTTGAATCCGAGGGTTTTTGTGGAAAGGTTGAAAAATCTTTCCGTAAAAAATATATTGTTGATGGCGTTTTTCGAGTAAATTTGGAAAATAAAAAAAGCAGCTGTCACGCGTGCGAATGTCAAAAGTTTAGGTCGGTGGACACGTGCGTATCGAACTGAGAAGAAAATCCGAGATTCTCAAGGGAAATAAGTCGGCTCGATTAAAAAAGGCAGTAAGGCGTTTGGGAAAGTCGATCGACGCGAAGGAATTACGGTTAGTGAACTTGTAAAACTGGAACCTGTCAAGTAACTAGAAAAAAAAGTTCGAAAACCCGAAATGAATTCGAGTTCCACGTCCCCCAAAAACCATCCCAAACAATGGTCTGAAATATAAAATCGAGCATAAAGTAAATAAAAAAAAGTGTCAGGCAAAATGGCAAAGTAAGATTTGAAATAAATTATTTGAAAAATCAAAAATCCACTTTTCACTCAAACATTCACAATTCTCAACTCTAATATCAATATCAAGCGTATCGAGAATGCTCGATCCATGGAATTTCCAATTTCCATATATCTCGTCGTCGATTGCTTTCAATTGAAATTTAAAGGATAGCTGAGAGGGAATAATTATTTTCTGCGTTATCAACGGCATCGATTCAAAAGCTTGATAAGCTGTTATAGGCAAACCTGTAGACAGCCAGTGGAGATAGATAATCAAGGCCAGACCGGAGGTGAGCCAGGCATGTTAACCAATCAATCGTATAGGTAGCAGGGCTGTACCAACTCTGGGTGGGTTGCTGGAGGTTTGAGGGATTGCCGAGGGGGTGGGACCACTGCTCGGGCAATTACCTAGACCCGATCTGGCCACAGTCCCTCGAGCGTAATCACCAACACGTGCTGCTATTAGGCGTGCACGTGATCGATGTATTGAACCTGGCAGAAAACGAGACCCTGCTGGGATACTAGGATCAGATTTTTCTGAAAATCGTCAGATCCACAATGTCTGACGCTGCACAGTCCGTATCCACTTGCTATACCGGGTCCACCGTTTTTAAGTGTTACACGTAAAATATTAGACTCGAAGCTTTCGCAGCCAGAATTATTATTAAAATTCATGGCTTCCAGAGTGATATCACTTTTAGTTTGAGCATATTGGCAATACGTGTAATAATAATGAATTTTTGAATCCAATGAGACACATGAAAAAATCCTATAAGAAATCCTTATAGAAAGTCCATATTATATATCAGAGATAGTACTGGTCGTTTGTCTGTGCACTGCTGTACTTTTGTACTTGCAGATTGGCTGCGACTAAGGAGAAAGTATTACCAGGATTACACTAGAGGATTATGGTTATAGGGATCGTCGTGTGTATTTTAAAATTTATGCCAATGGCCATTTGCTTTATGGACTCAGGATGCAGAATCGTGCAAGGATTGAAAAATTAAAAGAAAAATTTTTAGTACATAAAGAAAATTGTCTGATTGTCCGATTAAATATCGAATGGGATGAATATTTTATATTCGTATCTAAAATTTAATTTAAGACATATAAGATGGCATTATGGCATCATTAATTCATGGTCTTCATGGCAACGCATCCTTGTTCAAGCCATAATATGATCCTATACTATTTCTTTGCTTTTTTTTTTTTCCTAAGTCTTCGAAACGTTAGTGGAAAGACTTTCTTTATTCTCAGCGACAACACAGAAAATAAGGATTACCGACTTGTCGTAGAGTTAATCTTTTCATTTGATGTAACCTCACGAAGGATCAAGAATCCTGGGAAGTATCTACGAATAGGGGAGAAATGATCTTGGTAAAAAAAAAAGATATCCTGTAATGTCTGACCAAAGCTTTATTGTTATCACTGAATTTTATTTTACCGAGGGATATGTCTGAACCGGATGGGCTTTTACTACTAGAAAATTAAAGGTGGAGAGGTAGGGGATGATTTCATCCTGGTAAAAAAAAAAGTCCGCTTTGATAATTAGTTAAAGACGACCAAGGATCGGGAAAGGGTTAGGGGATGGGACGAGAGTGAGAATTTCCATGGATTCCGGTGGATCCAGTATTCAAGGGTTGAATAACACGAGGGGTGGTTCCTTTTAATTCTCGAGAAATTCCATGAAATTATATTCTCGGAGGGTGAGACCGGAGTCGGCACTTTTTAACCCGAGCAATTCTGGTCTAGGGGCTGGAACGACAGATGAGAATAAGAATAATAATAAGGGGGTTGGATAGGGGGTGGCGAATGGAAGGGATTCACCGGTACGATGTCGCGAACACGTTTCTGCCCCTTCCAAAGGGGAATGATAAAGAATAATCATTTAAATAGAGTCGGTCAACCCCTAGGGAAAATTTTAATATGCGAATAGCACCACGCATTAAGTTTCCTTTTTTTCTTCATTTTTTTTTACCCTTGACTCAACCACTTAGTCACTTTCGATTCTGTTCTACCTAGAGAGTGTGTTGGTTGAAATCCTTTTTTTTTTTACGAGCTCGCAGCTGAAATTTTCGCGATTTTCATTTATTAGGCCGAATCACACGAATGAATGATAAGAATCATCCTTGATTGACATTTTTTAAATTCTTGTATATCTGCATGTCATTTTAGAGTTTTATCATTTTTTTTTTCCCACCCTTCTTACCGATCTTCATATCTCTCTTTAGCTCCCTTATACCGAGGGCGATCTTTAAATCGATGTATCCCCTTCGATATATCCATTAGAATCCCTAGAAAAAAAAATAAACTATTCCTCTCAGTCTCTACACGCATATTATCTTCATTCAAATTTAATGTAATTAAGGCACGCGATTCCTGACTCGATTCGACGGGCGGCTACTTTGTCCCTTCTCTGCATCAGCAAGATGAATTATGAAATTGTACAAGAGAATAAGAAAGATTTTTTTTTTTAATATTAAGATTTTTCTACGAGGAAGATTGCGTAAATAAAGAAGTCTTGATACATATGAACAAAATATGCGTACATATAGAGAGCAACGTAAAAGGGACTTACGTGAAATTTTACTATGGACGATTCGAATAGCTCGAACCCTGGAGTTGCAAAAGGAATTGCACTCTTTGGGAATGGAAAAATTCTTGCAGGTAGAAGTGGAAAACGTTGTAGATTAACAGACGAGCGCGATTCTTTTCGCTAGCAATAAATTGTCTGAAAAGTTCCACGGGATCCGTGTGTGTGTATATATATAGTTCCCTTCATGTTTTTTTTTTCTTTTACCACCCTCTGCACTCTTCTCTTGTCCTCGTACATATATGTATACACTCTATACAGTATATATAGAAGTTCTTCGTTATCTCGATGATATTACTGAGGAGAGATGACGGGAAAGAATTGTCGGATAAAAGGACGATGCCGGAAGCGGCTTCGGGTCTCCATCCACTTCCTGTCCTTCCTCCATTCCGCGATACACTTTTAGCCCCAGGGTCGCAATCAAATGTAATAGAAGGTCAATTGACGTTTTTGACATTTTCGTTGAACAAAACAGCACTTACCAAATGAAACTTGGTCGCCGTAGGCTCGTAACGTAACCTACGACCCTTGCTATCTACGAGCGCACGAGATAGACTCTGAGAATTTCTGACTCTTCAACCAGAATTGATTTGATTAAATGTAATCAAGTCTGCTGTCTCGTTTTATTCGTACGCTTACGATTGTTGTGCACGATACACTGGACGCAATAAAATCATGAATCAATATTAAGTTTATTATTTTTAATAAAAAGTAGATAAAAAGGAAGTGGGTTGTACTTGTAACGAAATATGAAAAAAAAAATTGATAAAATTATCATTGCAAATGAAATTACTCGATAGATATTTTCCGCACGAGTAGAATTTGAATTTTTCTGTTTACTTCGTTCTACATGGGTTTTTGGGATTACTTATATTTATTTTTATAATAAGTCACCAAAAGGTTGCTGGTCCAGTATATTATCAACATAAAAAGGTATAAGCCCCTTGTCGACGTATATTCCACAGTAGTACGTGCCTGCTTTGATCCGACATCTTACTAAAGCACTTTCATCCTGTTTGCTTCGATTTACACAGGGGTGGTCTGCCACCCCTGGATCAGGACATCGAAATCCTTGGAGAATTCAGTGAGGTCGTATCCAGGACCAACGCGTCCCATCCGGTTCCCATTCCATTTATATCCACCCCTTAGTATCCTTAACGGCGAAAGTAGTAGAATGGGTATGCCATTGGTCAGACTGAAGAGTTTCGCACTTTATTTTATCGCGTTGACATTTCACAAAAGAAAAAAGGAAAATCAGTAATTAACAACCCTTAATATATTTAACGCTTGGTCACAGTATATCTAAAAGCGTCATCCACTTCGGGAAAAATTCGTGAAATCAGATTTTTTCAGATTTGGTTAGAATTTGACCAATACAAAAGTTTGGCGCTTTCCTTAAAGACGGGTAATTTGAATCAGACTGCGTTGCGTCTCTCGACTGTGTAGATGGTGCTGGAGTCGACTCGAAGCTTCGGGCTCTGCGGCAACGAATCATACGTGATTGTGTGGTCGGCCTAAGGGCCAATCGGGGGTCGCAATTACGTACGTTCGTCTTCGCAGCCCTGTTAGATTAGGAAATTTATCCCGAGTCTATAAGATTGGGGGTAAGTAGAACAAAGAGAGACAGTGCTGCTCTCTCGTGAGAGAATTGAGAACCAAACCTTAAATGATACTTCACCAAGCGCTACGCTTCTCTGGGTAATTTGTGTGGGAAAAACCAAGTGTCTTTTCCTTTCCGGCCATCCCAGTACCAAACTCCTGAACCACCCCTCGAACCACCCGCCCCAAACTCAGGACCCGCTCGCTTCAACCATCTTTACTCCAAGTCGTCTTACCTACCTACAACTCCTCTTTGCCCGTCTTCCGATGGCTTCTACTGCCGCTTTAACCCTCCGCGTATATCTATATTCGCAGGGACTTCGCTTCCCTCCCTTTGCGTAACTTACGGATGCCATTAAATGCCAGTAGCAGGTTTAAATTTCCCGCCGAAAATTTCCTTTGTCCTGGGCTACCTATGGGAGAGACTCTTTTTAAACTCCGTAGGAAATGTCTTTTTGTAGCCTTTTTCCTTCTCGTGCCAGATAAGGGAGAAGAGTTTTTGCTTTAAAAAAAATAACGTACTTCAAGTTTACTTTTATTTTTGAAATTTTGTATTTATGGAATTACTCGTATGATTTTTTTTTGTCAGTACCATAAATATGGTTTTCGTAAAAATTTATTAGATCCAGTATGATTTATCGGACTTTTATAAATTTCTTTCTTTTGGAGTTTGCGTAAAATAAAATTGGTTTAGAAAAATTTTCTTTTTCTTCAATTTACACAATGTTTATTGATAACACTCGCAGGGATCTACGTGGATCCGGCTATAATCGTAAGTGAAGAAGGATATAACCGAAGGTTATTTAAAGTGGGATGAATTAAATGGCGCGACATATAAATCCTCAGAATCCCGTATACATGGGGGACGCAGATGTTTCCCCGTGATCGTCCCCATAAAAAAAGACTACCCCCTCAACGAAAACCCCTTGGCGATGGTAGTCGACAATAAAGTAGCTACAGGGTGGAAATTGAAAAATGTAAACGAGCCATTGTTTCATCTCTCGTGCAAACATCTATTGGAAGATTATGTATTCAAAAGAATGAAAGACGATTTTATTTTCAAAATTATATTCAATATTTATTCTCTTATCCACTCGATTTCCTGTAGGGCCGGTAACTATTTTCTCAAAATTTTGTACTCCGATTTCATTTTACAACGAACCAGGTTAGAGAATCTCACGATCAAGATCCTTTGACGGGGAAGTAAAAAATATTGATCTCGTAACACGTGTCTAGGAGTGGGTCAACCTGAATTCTCAAAGTTTGTTGATTCCGTCCTAAATCAACATGGACCGCTGTCATTCTCTCTTCCGTGTTAACGTAACCTTTCCTACGTTTACGTCACTGCCACGTAGCTGCTGAGCAATTTTTAAAATTTTTGGAAAAGCCGATAGCACACCAGTACAGTCTATCAATGCGTATGGCTAAAAGAAAGAAAATGAAAATAATATGAAAAAAGATTGTATCGCTTAAAAATGTTATATTTTACATAAATTCATTATCGTTCCTTCTCAAAATATTACATAACCCATATATAGGCTTTCGAGAGTCATTGAACGGATCATTTATCTGTACCTGAGTAGGATATCTCATGTATCCACAGCATCCACCAGGCAAGTGCCAACGTCGATCAGGAACTTCAGCTCAATAATGAAGGTGTATGTGTCGTACAAGGTACAGTTTGCTCACTTTACGTTCGCTTTAACTGGACATTGTAATCGTCGGTCCTTTGGCCGATCAATCGATCTCACGTGTACAAATGACCATTTTGAATAGATGCTCAGTTCGCTGCTCCGTTTACCCGAGTCGGACAATAAGGGCAGTTTTGCGTAATAGGAAGTTCAACCCTTCTGCTATTTATAAGAGTATTGCATAATTCATTTCTGAAGGTTAATATCTACGTAATTGTTGGCTTCTATTTGAGCTCGGCATCAAGTCAGACTGTCATTGATTACGAGCTCAAATTAACTGAAGAAATTAGTTCGCGTGATTTTTGTATTTAACAAATTTACCAATTTGAATTTTATCAACCATTTTATCGCGTTTTCAAAATTATTGGCGCGTGATTATTTTCACGTCGGCCAGACTTACCGACATACGTCAGGAAGCCACTTGGGGACCACTCGAGACGTACTTATTCACACCCTCATCAAGGGGATCATAACCCACCCACCCACCTCTCCCTCTCTTTCTGCAGTCTCAACTTTTTTTTTTCACCGCTAACTCCACTCGCGAAATCCACCCTTGAACCTTTGGGCTGCCTCCATGCAGCCTCCTAAAGTCCGTCTGAGGAGGCCGAAGGATTACTATGCAACTGCATAGGTGAACAGATGCGTTTATACAGCATATACCATAGAGCATGTACATAGTCCATATATATATGTGTATCTACAGATGCATTTAAGCCGAGCACAATGCATGCTCACGTATAAGGGATGGTATGACGCTGGCATAATTAGTAACCTAGAACATTTAGGGGTAGTACGTGGTACCAGGCGAAGATATCTGAACCAGGGAGTATAATACTAAGGGTACCGTACGATAAAATTGGACAAGGGTAGTTTTTGGGTGGCATAAGTGGGCTCCTGGGAGGGTGGTTTTGGGGGTGAAATTTTCCTAGAGAAAAATATAAATACGGCGATTTCGTGTAAGCGAACCGATAGGGGTTGCTACTGGGGGTGGAATATTTTTTTCAAAAGGGTTAACTCGCTCTCCGGACAGCGACGGGAACTTCGTCCTGCAAGTTTCTCATGTAAAGCCTGTACCTTCGACTGAGTCCAATATTAATGAGACCTGGGTCCCCGGCAGGAGGACCACGTCGCTGCGTAATCTCCTTAAGATCGGACGTGCCCTTAAATATTCAGGGTGCCGGGATAATGGTACCTCTGTGGTATTGTTTCGACGCTGTGTATAGGCTGGTCCCACCCTGCGTATATTCCGCGCCCCCTCTGCTCCTCTTTGCCCACTCACCCTCTTTGAGAATTCTACTTGTTCCACCCTCTGCTTCGCGTCTATCTCGGCGCGCCAACTTCACCCTCGCGATATATAATTAATGAATGAGATCGGATATGATCGTTTTGGGAATTTTTAAGAGTGAAAAATAGCACGCGGTTTATTTAACGGAAAAACGTGTCTTCGGGCTACTTCCGAGGGTGGTTTTTGCAGGAAAATTATAATTTGTTTAAATAATTTTTTATTTAAAATATTTATTATTTATATTCTTCGTCCTGTATCCGTGAGTTGTTATTTAATTAGGGATGTCGATTATTATTATTAATGCATGGAATCTAAGGCCTCAGGTTATTTGGCTTGTCTTACCTCAGCAGCGAGGGTAGCTCAAAATTCGTAATTACTTTTAATGCTTTACGGTTTATGTTAATCATTGAAAGGCGCAAAGGATTCCAGACTGGACTATCGGGTATCAGTATTTAGGCTCTTGTTACGCGTCGTATCCAATTACGGTTTCGTGAGGTTAACGAAGGCTGTGCTATAGCCGAATCCGTTCACTCCTCCGTTCATCCCCCTATTTTGGGTCCCATGGCTGGCCTCGATCTCGATATGGATTTTCACGGCCATTTTGTTTTCTTACGTTAAACACGAGCGACGCCCGACATACTTTAGATTTCTTATTTAACGAAAATTTTATGGTTTTCCAAATAGTCCTTGGGTCCCTCTTTCACGTTCTCCAGGAGACAGCCGGCTGTGAAATATTACCGCCATTTCCTTAGGGTCAGAGAGCCGATGCAGTTGCAGGTGTCAGGCAGGCATTCGTCTTGTTCATTTTTTTTACTCATCCAACGGATACGGGATCGTACGTTAACGCCGGGAGCGATAAAATTTCAAATATACGGTGACAGCTTCGCGGTCGGCAAGTGCCACTAAATTTACGTTACGGTCCCGCCTAGATATTTCAAGTTATGGATTCGCCCTTACGATATCTAACCGGCCACCCTTGGCATTTCTTAATTTACGTTTTCTCTAACGCCTCTTAACGTGGCTTTTTCGCAAAAATTTTTTTTCTTCATATTTTGACATTTTTATTACGGGTGACGATCTTCGTTGCAGAGGGCTTCCCAGTGATCGTTTGTATTAAATATGATACGGTTGTGTCTGGGGTTGATAAGGCGTGAATCGGAGGGGGAGGGGAGGGGGTGGTGAAAAAAAGTACGAGGATCATT
This sequence comes from Trachelus iudaicus, assembly GCA_030142595.1. Lineage (NCBI taxonomy): Eukaryota > Metazoa > Arthropoda > Insecta > Hymenoptera > Cephidae > Trachelus > Trachelus iudaicus. The sequence goes on along the minus strand of JARQTH010000357.1, from coordinate 422,648 downwards.
GAAAGAGCTATCGAGTGTAGCCGCGAGGGGTGTCAAGGGGGGTAAAGCCTGCTTTGGGAATGCAGTCTCACTGAAATTGGTTTAGTGGCGAATTCGTTAAGCTCCGGCAAGTGTGCGGCGTGTGGCAGCGTAACATTTTTAATTAATTCGGAATTAAATAAAACGGTTCGTTGGTCCGCGAAATCCAACTAGCTGAGTGTTGGTATTCGGGAAGTAGTCGTGGAGGAGGGATAGAAGAAGGGAGGGGGCAGGAGCCCCATCTATAACAGGCTAGACGATACACTTCCGCGTCCCCTGATAAAAACGTTTGATAAACTCTGAACTTCGAAATTACGAGACAAATTGAATATTGCTAAAGATCTTAGAATTTCATGATAAAATATATTTTTCAAAAAATGTCAGAAGAGTAAACTTTTTGAAAATTTATTTCTGTTACTGATAACGTTCTTTTGCGTGTGGCAGTAAATTATTTATAGAAAGGGTTAAAATGGGGTTGGACGTCCGTGAGGTCATTCGAAAGCGCTCGTTGAATCGAGTAAACCGCTTTGGTATTATATTTTTAAGGGTGGTTTTATTTGCGAATGTAATTTGCCGCTGGCTTGAATGCGCGTATTCATGTGCGTACGATTTTTTTTTTCAAGGGTGGAACTTTGTTACGAGTTGATAGATGGTGTCACCCGAGGCTGTTTTTGGTATTTTGAAATCGAGTGTGGGGTCTCCGCATCGACATTGAACAGCATGATTTCGATTTCACACTGGAATAAGCTCACACAAGCAGATTTTACGTAGTCGAATCTCCCAGTTTTCCAGAAGGCACGGAATCAGTGTATAGCTGTTCGCGTACAATGAGAAAGAGCGAGAGGGTAGAGGGTGAATGGGGGGAAGAGCGAGAAAAAAATTTTGAGAAAAAAATCGCATTTGCTTCATGGAGATGACGAGCGTGTAGGTCGAATCGCATCGCTCCTGCCAGAGGCTGTTGTATCGTCATCCCTTATTCCAGGGTCGAGTCACCCCCAGGAAAAGTCACACTGGGGGCACAGAAGGAAAATGGGAGTACACGTAGCATTGATAATATAAGGAAAAAAAAATTTTGGCAGGGAAAATTGATCCACTATTTGAAAGAACGTCGGAACGAAAATCCCCTTCGAATTGTAAAATTATTTTAAAAATGCCTAAAAAATTGTCCTCAATTTTCCTTAATACCTCAGCCATAACTGCACCCTAATTGGGGTCCGTTACGGAAAGTGATTAATTTTTCTTTAATTACATGTTCAGCGTCCGGTATGCTAAGAGACACGTGAGGGGTGGTTTTTGGGTTTGCTTGACACGGTGTATCCTCTCGAAATATTTTTAAAATGTGTAACGACGATTGGACCCATAAATACCAAGAGAACCGCGAAGCTACGTTAGCTGGATGCGTTTCCCTTTAATGGTAGCTCGCTGAACATATAGATATATAGAGCGGTAGTAGAAGCAACCCTGAGGAAGACCACATGGTGTATTATACTTCCTCATTGTAGCTGGCCACCCTCGCGGTACCAACCCGCTGAATAATCCTCAACACCGTAACCCCATTAATAATCACCATAAATATTCATCCGGGTACGTGATTTACGGGTTTTCCGGGAATATAAAAAAATATTCTTCGCAAAATTGCACGCCACTTTTACGCCATCGTTCTCGCCTCCCTCTGTGCCATCTTTCCTTCTGCACGGCCCTGGTTTTTCTTTTTTTTTTTTTAAGAACCCTCCCCTTCCGCCCCTGGACGCATCAACCGACCGTCGTATACCTTTGCCACCCTCCTGCCTCCCTCTACTGTCTTCGACCTCCGCCATTACCGCATCCTTCGCCTCATCTGATATTCACTTCTGGAAACTTTCTCGAGGGTAGAAATTAAAGGGTACTTTTTTTACTTGAAATCAACCCCATCCACCTTTTGTTCCCTTTCTTCCGGTTTTCACGGCTCTACTTTCTTTTTCGTTTCTTTTCTCTTCGACCCCCCACCCTCTCCCCCTTTTTCTTTACTTACCTTGACCTCCTCGTAAATATTCGCTTTAATAACTCCATCCGCGAATCTACCCTTACGCGAAGGCGGGGTAGTTATTCTTGCGGTTTTACTTGGCGGAGAATCATCCCCTACTGCGAGAGGGATGTACTCATGGCGAGGGCAATGGGATGAAGTCCTGTACACGGTTATATGTTGTTATTATACGAGTACCTTGGCATCATTCTGAGGAATTTTTTTGTAAGGGATGTTTTTTTTTAAATTTTAAATACCGGCTCCTGCTTATTACCTGTTAATTAATTTGTTAGTCGGCGAATTTGACTCGTGGTTATATCGTGTACAAATTAATTGCGGGATTGTTACAAAATTTGAGAATTAACGTTACTTATTTATGGGCATTTCAGAAATTCTATTCCACCGGTGAGATTGCTATTATGGGAGTTTTACGTGTTAATTAAAGATTATCTTGATTAAGTTGGCGCTCCTTAAATTGCCACGGCCATGGGCTGGGGACGGATTTTTGTAAATTTTTTAACAAGGATACCGTGGCGAGCGGTCTAAGACGCTGGCTTAAGGCATCTCTTAGATGGCATGGGTTTGCATTCCAGTGCTGAAAAATATCGTGGCAAAATTAAAATCCCTGAATTTATTAAATCCGTACATAGTGAATTCCGCTGAGATTATTATTGCATAAAATTTCAATCGGTTTTGAATATTTTCTAAATATAAAAAGTGTCTCGAAATTTATAAAAAATATTAACGTGGAGTACACCGACAAAAACCTTCATCAAAGATAAAAGAAATATCCGTCTTCAGCCTCTCCGCATCAGACGTAACCAAGAGAGCAAGCTATCTTGGAATTGATCCCGTGACTTTTTCTTTTTATCACGAAGAACGTAGAAATCCCCCAAACTCAAACTACACGAACCACCCCTCCTATACGGCCCTGAGGTTGCCTTCATTATTTCACTTAATGGTGCGTTTAATATCAACCGGTCGCATCGTCGTACCAGCGTGAATGCTGCTATTTGTATGACTAAATTGGTTGGGCGTTGCTAAGGGTAGTGTCATGGAAAGAGAAATCCTGGAGGGTGGTTTTAGTAGTAGGCAATAGGGGTTCAGGGTTGCCACTGCTACTGGTTCTGGCAATATTACTGTTACAGCAGGTACTACCACCAGTACCGTCACTACTGCTACCCTTATCACCACCACCACCCCCTGACCCTGTTACTACCGGTTATCCAAGCTACAGCCCTTGGATCTGCATAACGACGCCTAAAACTAACTGGTCGCCCGGGTCGCCGTTACGAGGAGGGTGAAAAACGGAGTCAGCCAATCCCAGTCAGACGAATTCAACCTGGAACGTGTCCAGCGACCGGCAATGAGACTTCCTCAAAAATTTGAGCCCTCAAAAAATTTATTAAAAAATATAAATTTACAAAATTTTTATTCCACAGCACCGAGTTTTATCTCAAAATCTTCTGTACGTCTGCTCTCGGTACCTGGGAGCAACTGGATTACAGTCTAGACTTCTTATACGGTTGGTCATCCCTGGTCCATTCTAAGATCACAGCCGTGGCCGTTAAGTATGAGGCGGAATGGGAAACGTCGCTAAAATGCGTATGGAATTTATTCATGCAATCCCATAAATGGAACGCATCCTATGGAATGCACAAGGAGTTTACTATACCGCGTAGACTTGTACGTACGTATCTCTATGGTATGGCAAAGTACTTCGCCCTGGTTGCACATCCCATTGCGCAAATGTGCTCTTTGGATTCCGACGGCACGCGAGATGTATTTTATGGTGAGGGTGGCGCAGAATTGGTCAAGTAGTCTTTCCATAGTTGGGCAAAACGTCCTTCGCATCTTTCGAGGCGATTTCGCAGTGGGGGCTTTGTTAGCCAAGAATTTCTAATTAGAGGAACTGGGTACCTCAAGTTATACGTATTTTAACAAGGGGTTGAAACAATTTTTTTTGTTTGAAATTACCAGGCGTTTAGAAAAATGGTCTGACTATTTTTTTTTTTTCCTTTTTCACTTGGAATTCGTTAAATTGGCGCTGCTGTCGCCTGGTTTCGTTAGTTATGTAGTATTCGTAATTGCGTCAAAAAAAAAAAAAAAGGAGTTACGGCTACGTAAAACCGAGTTAGTCTCCATTTGACGGTTTTATGGGTACCAACGTTGTTATACCGGGTACCACCATAATTACTGGAATTTTCTCTGACCCGTGCGTCCAGCTTTATTGGCTCGTACGTCCTTTAATCAATTTCAGTGGTCACTGCAATACATTTTATGGTCTCGGGATGCACGCGTGCACTCTGGACCATGAAGTTGTACCGTGGGATTTTCTGTGTGGGAGGATAGAAAATGTTACTTCGACTCGAAACACGTTGTAGTCTCTAGAAATAGTTATGGGGTAGATACCAGGGTGGCTGAAACAGAAATAAAAAGAAATAATTCTTTCAATTTTCACTGTAGTGTATAAAATCCTAACTTTGATCCTTAAACTTCTTCTTTATTTATTTTTCACCACAAATTAGGGTTTCCCGGTTTAATAAAGAGGGCTGAATTAATTTCACCGTGGACTCGCGTAATACCGTTGATCACATAGAAAGTTTTGAACCAAGTGGCTGAGAGTACAAAACCTGATCGTGTCTGACGTAGACGCAGTTGGCTAATATAAAGGATGAGTGAATTCGAAAATAAATAAAAAGCAGCTTTCGAGAGTTCGCCGTTTTGCGGCTCTCGCCAAAAAGGGCTTAACGCCGTTGAACTTGCGCGTGTGAAAGGTTAAGCGCAGAGCTTACGGGCTGGTCCGTTGCTTTAATTAAGGCAGGAGTTAACGGTAAACGGTATATATATATATATATATATTCAGATATATATCCGCGTTAAAATTCGCAACTCTCTTTTTTAATTACAAGAGTGTCTGGCTGGTCAGTGTTGCGAATAGTTCGCTAATTAAAAAAGTTCCAAAAACAGTAAGTATAGATAAGGTTGGTTACTCCGATATCGAAGCTTTTTTTTTAATATAGGATAAACGCTTGTAACGTTAATCATTTTATTTGTTTCTTGTTTAATTGTATAAAATTTCTATTGTCACGTCACTTAACACTCGGTGGAAGTCCTAACTAACTAGGACGCCCAAGGCACCGAAGGAACGTGTCTGCCAGTTCCGGAAGTTGACTCCTACGCGCACAGGAAGACGGGGGCCTCTTTCGCGGTACCCTGGAGGGACTTTGCCTATCTCCTTAGAAGTTTAACATTCCTGGGATCAGAGTTTGCCGATCGCGAGGGGGTGGATCGAGTCTCCTCACCTGTCAAGTGGAACCTGTTATCGACTTAGTTAGACGTCTCGTGTAAACGCACTCCCCAAGGATTTTCCAGGAACGGGACGTCGACGCAGTCTAATACTCGTTTCCATGTTAGCGACGGCGCACGTGACGTTTCGCGAAGTAGATGCGCGAAAGTCCTCTAGCACCTCTCTTGCAGTCTTCCGGATTTAGAAAGTTCGCCAGCTGCCGAGAATCGCATCAGCGCGAAGTTACTCTCGAGGTTTTTCTAAGGAGGGGTGTGTACTACCCTTAGTTGCTTGAGAAATTGTCAGGTAAAGCGGAACGACGAGATTTTTGTATTTGTAAAAAAAAAAGACATTGATAAGAATGATTTTAGGAATATTTTATTACATTTTATTGGGTGGTGAATATCGTATGGAGTGAAAAATATTTAGTTGGCATCATCCCTCAAATCGACTACCGATGCTCATGAAATTTTTACGAATGTTCGCGTCGTCTCTGCTAACAAATGGCTTTGGGTTTTTGTCGCGTTTGGGGATTCAGGGGGTTGTTTTGTGGTTAGTGCTACTCGGGAGAGGGTTGAAAGAAACGGATGGGAACCGAGGTCGGACGTTATGGAAGCACAGCCGTTAGAAGCATTAGGCTATAACGCCCATAGGACCGAACTTCGATACCTTGATAGTGGCGCCTCTGTCGGTTTTTGGTTGAAACTAACTCGAGTCCCACTGCTCTGCTTTGTAAAAAGTTTCACTCCATTTCTCATACCTACCCTTAACTGTACACATACCTATACGTATACCCGTGCAGAATGTTCAATGTGAAATTTTGGTTTCTGATTTTTCAAAATAGCAAATTCATTTAACGTTTCCTACGAAACGTTAACTGCAGAGGTTTTGGTCACCATCGGGGAGCTGTTGATTCCATGGATTAATATTCTGTCCTGAAACACAAAAAATCCGAATCCCGTGGGATTGATCGCCACTGACACGAAGCCCTCGAAGCACCCCTATTTTTTAATTTTTTGTTTAGCACGAATAAAACAGTAGTACCAACCTTTGCCCATGTTTTTTTTTTGTATTTTATGGTATCTGATAAAATGCTAAAAGTGGATTTTTTATTGAAGCTCATAGGTGCTGGTCCTTTTGCTACCCTTGATGCCGGGTAGTCTCGTTTAGAGGGTTGCGACCAAAACTGCTCCGGGAATATTCTAAATAGAGAAGGAGTGATACATGCCAGCAGGCCGGGGTGAGAATAGTTAGCAAAGTTTAGGGGATAGTTAGATAGCTACGGCGTGATGTCATTAATAACACCTTATTAGCCGTAGGCGCAAGCTCCGTTCTGCTGCTAGAAGATGGATGAGATCAGAGTGAAGTTCTCTGTGTTTCATCCCTTCTGGGTTATCACCGTCCCTTTCCATACCTCAGGAAGGGCAGCAGGACAATCTACCGCGTTATTGGTTGGCCTAATAATTATCTGACCCAGATTAAAAATCGTTTACCCTATCTTTGTGGGATCTGGCTATTCGATTTTATCGTTAGGGTTACTGATCCTCAGAAGTGTTGTTTTGATTAGAAATAGAACAAAGTGAAATTGATTTCGATCAATATTGGTACCGGGATAATTTCAGCAAATCGGGTCCTTTCGGTAATTGAAAATGATTGGACGGATTAATAAATCGGATGGAATTAAAGGATATGATAGTAATAATAACGTTATCATTTCCCGCAAGTTTGATTATTCGATAATAAACAGATCATGGATTTTTCATAGGATTGCACGTCTATAGAATTATCGTTATCCTGGATATTGGATAATCGATTATTCCTGGATCTGTTATTTTTAGCCAGATTAATTATGAATTTTATTTTTAATTAATTAAACTCCAAAGCTCATTACAGTTTAAATATTCATCGATCATATACAAAAATAAAGCCCAACCATAGCTGCCGACAAAAATTTCTTTTTTTTGCCATTTTTTTTCCGTTTTTATCCAAAATATTTGTCAGTGTCAAAAAAGTATTTTGATATTACTCGAATGCTTATCGAGGTCGACTTGACAGCTGACCTCCTGGTCTTTGCAGGACGATGTCGGACCATTAGTCGAGGACAAAGTTCGTATCGTCCAGTGGCTGTCCGGTATCGGGGCATGGAAAAGGTTCGTAGGGGTGGTTTTCCGAATAGGAGCAGAGGGTCGACAGAATCAAATAACAGAACGCGGTTTGTTTGCAAGCCACCCCCAAACGGCCGGCAGATACACAAACCACCCCTACCGTGCAGTACAGTCCCCCCCTCATTCTCTCTTGCTAACACTGACCCCCCCAAGCCCCACCCTTCCAATCTGCCAGCAGGACACAGCAATCAGCGCAAGCGACAGTGGAGACGCATGCTGCATACGGATTCACGTTTTATTTAGGGATTTCGGTTAGAAGTACACACGTTCGACCTCATGAAAGGCGCAGCCCTCTTTTCTTTTTCCACCCTTTCTCAATACCCATCCTCTTGTTCGCGATGCTTTCAGACCTTTTCCCGTTCCCTGGCCTTCAGGAAAATTCATTATAACTTTAATGGGGATTTACTACGTGGTCTAATCCGACCTCGAGTGATTTAATTGTGGTGCATACAGGGTGAAGCTTTTTAAGTAGAAAATTTTGCAAAAAAAGTTCAAAATTACTGTTTGACGAGTTACGTATTGCTTCTGAACTTTTTGTTTTTGGCGAATTAACGTGATATTTTTATTTCTTCGATTCAGACGTTTATTAGAGGGAAATTAAGGACGTAAAAAAGGGTCAAAGTTGAGGGATAAAAAAAAGCGTAATGACTGCTCACGAAGAATCAAGTGGATTCCTTAAGGATAGTTACGAACCGGTAATTTTAATGAGTCCGACACTTTGCTTAATTAGATGACGGTGGTTAATGAGGTTCGCGTTACCTGTGTTCGTCAGTATACGTGGGAATAGGTACGTGCTGCCATCTGGAGGCGAAGGTACGAGAGTGAGAAGCGAAATCTTAAAGGGTAGTTATCTGGTATGCTGATTTTGTCGTGGTATCTTACTCGAGCAACTGTTATGCTTGTAAACTCAACGGTGATGGTTTCTCTGGTTGGTTCTGGTTGTACCGGTTTTACTATTGCTCGACACAAGCATTTCGTCGCCAGTCGCTCGTCGCACGCTGATTGCGAGCGACTTAATGAAGACTGGCGGAATGTGCTCCAATTTGCATATATGCGCTCATTTCGCCCGGTGGAAGCGACGTCGTTCGCGGATGTGAAAATTATTAAATTTGCCAGAAATGCCGCCGCCACTAGCGCCACCCGCGGTGAAATATGCTATTAGATCGTGGCTAGGCGAACGCGGAAATGGCCGGAGGTAACTGCCGGTAAAATCTTTGTCAGGATTGACTGAGATTAACGCGGTAGACGCGTCTGGATCGAAAGAGTCACGTCAGACGGACCATCCTGAAGGGAATCTTAAGCCATATTGAAATGAAGGGATGGTAATCCTTTTTCCTTCTTCTCGAGCGACTTTTCTTCCCCCGGGATTTTTGTCTATTGAATTTCACTTGGATTTGGTTTCTTTTCGTTTTTTTTATTTTTTTTTTTATTGAAAGAAAATGGCTGCGCTACGGTTTGGTTTGGTATTACAGGTATTCCTCTTATCCATACATACTTTTATACGAGTTTTATTATGTCTGCGTAATACGGGTATATACCCTACCTCTACCAACGTACCGAGCATACTTGAAACTTGGCTGAAAGTTGAGGATTCGCATGCACGGTAAAAAGGATCGGTGTTACGAACTTTTAATTGACTCTATCTTGAAACTTAAGAGACGCGACTTTGATCCTGACTCCGTTACCGAGAGGAGAGAGAGTCGACGGTGGGGAACGGGGAGTGGTAAGAAATCTTGGTGAGGAATTTTATTTCAGTACCGAGAGAGAAGTATGGCGGAAGAGATCTATATTGGTACTGGAGCAGATCTCATGAAGCTGATGCTGGTGAGTTTATGCCAAAGAGTCAAATAATAGTCTTGGACGGATTCTAAAAATATATTCAATTTCAGGTAAAAAGCACAGATGAAACCAGGAGACGAGAACGAGGATGACCCAGTGGGAAAATTGCTGCTTTGAATTTACCCGAGGATGCTGCAACTGGACCAGTGATTTGGAAAGGATTGCAAGGGGTTGCACTGAATCATTAAGATTCGAGGAGTGCCTTGCGCGTAAAGATAACGCTGGTATGAAAAATGAAGATGAAAAGAACAGCAGAAGGATCAATGCGCGGTCGGGATTGGCGGCTGGCAGAGGGATGCTGCGAGAAAGGAGATCTACGAGGGACGCTGGTAGAACGATGGGAGAGGTGGGTCGACGTAGGGAGTAGTAGGGAGAGGGAGGAAGAGAGATAAAGAGAGAAGGACCAAAGACAAAAGCAAAGAGAAATCCAAGGAGGGAAGATAGGAGGGTGAGAGGGAGATCAAAACTGGGCCACTGAGAATTGATTGCGCTCCGATAAGAGTTCAAGGCGCGCAGTGCATTCTGGACTGGAAAGACACCCTCTTCGGCCACCCTTAGCCTTGGTCTCTCTCTTGCATCTCGAATCCCACTTGCTCCTGCACCCCTCTCCCCGCTCCCCCGCCACCCCTTACTCTCACTACGCGGTAATGTAACAGCACGAAAGCTGGCGCTAGCAAAATATATGAGAAGCTCGTGCCCGCCGGTGAGCTTGCGGTGCTTGCATGCTAAAGGTGCGCGGTTATGCTGCGAAAACGTGAGAAGGTTTTACTTTGCGAATTTCTCTTTCAATATTTTTATTCTTTTCCTTTTTATTTTTCTTCTTATCGTGCATCTCTTTGTGGATTTATCCAACGAAGATTCGTAGTTATCGTTATATACTAATGGTCTTGAAATATAGAATACAGTATAGCATGCAATTTTTGTAACGAGATTCATTATAAATATTTTTAAAAAATGGCAAGTACGTTCAATTTAGCGGTAAAATCTGTACGATTCAAAATTTGAATACGGAAATACAGGTTTTTAATTTTTTTCAAAATCAAAATTGACTATTTTTCTTCCACTTATAACCTGTCTGTATCGTTACTCTGCTTTACTCCATTATCCAATTTTCGTTTTCACCCTCGATAACCCCCCACTCTCTTTCCGCTCTCTGCCAAACGGCAAATTACGGAGGGTTATTTTAAGGGCAGTTTTTCCAACCCCCGAACTGCGCTTCTGCCTTAACAACCACCAACCAGGAAGTGCCTTCCGGAATCGGGCCGCTTAAACGGATTTACAACATCGTTAAACTCCTCGATATTCCCGGTCGTGTTTAGCGCGAAGGGAAACCCGACGCATCGCTATCATGAAAACACTGTTTCGCACCTTATTTTTTTTCTGCCTCGTTACTCCTATCGACAATACCAGCACCAGTCACATCCCTTAAGAAAGTCTCACTCCCTCACAAAAGAGGTTACTTGGCTGCCAACTACCCTCAAGTAATATATATATATATATATATTGTGACGTGATTTTTCGATTCAAGGTCACAAGGCGACTCCAGCTACCGATTCAGATAACGTTTTCGATTTCTGGTTCCCTTTGGCTCGCCACCCTGATCAGAAGCTGCGCTCTCGGGTTGATTCGTATAGTTACGCCAATGCTCTCGGGAGATTTCGTTATG
>JARQTH010000357.1:379873-411239 GCA_030142595.1 Trachelus iudaicus | reverse complement strand
ATCCTATCGATTTTCCACGCGTGTTCGGAGGTCCAGTGTTGTGCTATAGTGCAGTGCCCACCTGAGTGTCCCCTGGATGCAGTTCTCGGCCTTCACGGATCAGCTGAACCAGCTCCGGTGAGTACTCCTAATTTATTAATCGTTGAAGGAACTTCGATTTTATAGCTCCGATTCGGTCTGCCACATTCTCGATCAATTTCTCCCTGTTTCCGACAGTATTTGCCTGGCTCTTACTCTGCCCTCTCTGTCTCAACCTAGCAGGCTGAGCGGCCGTGCATTTCCGTAACCGTCCGCTCCCTTTCGTGCATCCAGTTGCGTTTGATAATTTTACGCGACCACAAAATTCGACAGCATCCGTTAAGCTACCGTATCTTCCGATAGGTTCTGTCAGAGCTCTCGTTTTGGCGGAATAAATATACATTATAGTAGGGAAGGAACCCTTCGGATGATCCGTGAACCACAGGGTAGTTTGTTGTTTCTCGTCAGTGATGAATGTCGTCGCCTGTTACAGCTTCCGAAACTATAGAATTCAATGCACGAAATTTACGTGCTAATCCTAAACATCGTCGTCGTAAAGTCTTATCTACCTGAGCTATTTACTCTATCGTCAATCTATACTTGTAGATATATATATATATACCAACCCACCCACCCTCAGTGTACCCTCGCGCTTGAACGTGCCTAAGTTGTAATTCAATGACAGCAGCGTTGCTGCCGTAACCGTAACGTCGTTAGCTTGCACTGCTAATAACTTTACCAACGTGTACACGATTAATCCCATATGGGTTATGTAACGAATTGCAGGCACACTGACTTGGGCGAATGACGTCATATCCGGACTACGTATTTTTTTTTAAACTGGCCTACTGGAAAAACGTGAAATCGAAAATTTGTATGCAATAGTTCAGGCGGTACTGCTTTCAGCATGAAATTTAGATGCGAGCTTGTGGCATTGCTGAAGCTTAATTTTTTTGATAACGTCGCAGTATATAGAAATATTATGACAGGCTGGGTTAGTTCGAGCAATTTCGTAGAGGGAAATGAAAAAGTAAAACGAATCCATGATTACGTATTACCTAGTTTCCCTAAGAGAAAAGTATTTGCATTTACGAGTTATATGTATATATACTGTGTATATAGTTTTTTTTGTGGTACGGTTAGAGCTTCATAAAAGTCACGTTGCGGAAGCTTCGGCAGTAAAATGGCAATGAAATGTTTTTGAAATAAAAGCCCAGTTGGGTTGTTTGACCCACGGGGGCTTTACGCGTTTGTGCTTGATTGAGGGAGACATATTGCCTATCGAGGTAATTTTGAAAGATTGATTAACCGATTTTTTTTCTTTTTTTCGAATATTGTCTCATTTTCATTTTTATTTGTGCCCTTATCTTCGTTGCTTGATTATTTTTCATTTAATTACTCCAGGATCCATTTTGTATTGTCAGTCAAAATTATGGATTGGGTATATGATGATAGTGCTCGTGGAAGAGTTAAGAGTAGGACAGGGAGCGTCAACGGTGCTTTGAACCGGAGATCATTGTTAAATACCGATCACCCTGCGTATCCATTTCAGGAAACCCTTGAAGATCAGTGGACTAGGCGTAATGGATAAATTCGTAGTAGGAGGGAAGCGCTTGATGATCAATACTGGAATGGGCAGGGATACTGACTGGTATACCAAAGCCCCATGACCTACCCGAGCTTTGGCTTGCGGCGGGAAGTGACGAAGGTTGAAAACGTAACTTTTGATCTCTTTGAGGAACACCAGACTTCGGTCGGTCGGTGCTGCCAAGTGATTCGTTACGGTGACCTGGACCAGGGGTGGTCGCGACTTTTCGTAGCCTGGCTCTCCTCTTCCCGTGTTCTGGGTCTGCGACACGAGCAGCGCACTTGCTTGGTCCAAGCCTCTTCACAGGATTCTTCTTTGTCAAAGTCTCTGCTCTCGTCTCCCAGTGCTCTGTGTCTGCGACTGAAGTCTGCCGAAGGTCGGAATCCCCTCCGGGACCCTCTCGCTCTTGGGTCACAGCAGTCCGCGGTTACTTGGAGTATCTGTCAGCTGGACCCAGGTCGTCCGTAGGGGCTGGGCTCGATTGCGTGTACTTTGCGACCTAGACCGCCTAATCCGGTCCTTTGGAATTGTCTCTTGTTAATTGTAATGTCTGTAATAATCATCCATTATTCGTACCATCATCTTTCGCTTGAGGTTTCTTGCCTCGGGCGCTCAGCTTATTTCACACCGTCTTCCCCTATGCCCTTCACCATCACTTCTTTATCACTATTTAAATAATAGTGTCGCAGTTGTTCTCGATCGCACGCGAAATTCCGGGTTTATCAAGTAAAACTAAATAATCCGTATCCGAAAATACACGTGGTGCAAAAAATAATGATCAAGTCGTTCCGCGATTTTACATGGATTATCCAATAACAAGAACTGCACCCTTAAAGTACCACTCAAGGAATACTGATTAAAGAACTAGGATCTTGCGATAAGCATCTTTTGCTTATGCATTTTTTTTTATGGGTAAATTATGAAAAAAATGTTATGCAATTTTACGTGTAATTTTTATTTTTTATTTCAATCACTCTTTACTCATTCAGACGATTCTCTTAAATTTCCCAGGGACAAATCCTATTAAGGCCGAAAGTCAATGTCTCCCACGGAATTGGAAAAGTCAAAATCCTCTCACGCAGTCTGAGTCTAGTTATATATCGTTCCTCTTACGGTTTGTTTATTTCGCATGCGCATTGCTGCATCAACCTCGACGGTTCTCGGTTCATTCGCCCAGTCGCCGCGGAGCGTGCGGATGTTTGACACGCCTTGTCGCCGCGTTGCGAATGAGCTTGCGTCAGTTAACGTTACTTGTCGCAGTGTCGTATGTTCGAAATTTTTCGAAATTCGATTATTAGACATAGACAGTGCGAAAGGAAGAAAAATTAACGGTGTTTCACAGCGAGTCCCCATCCGACAGAGAGTTGTGAAGCAACCCTTAAATTTTAACCGCAGTACAACACGGAGCTTTATGAAATTTGTACGTTCGACATCTTTACGTGTTAAATAATCAGTGTATCGTATAGGAGAATTTTTGCCTTGTAAATTGTGGTGCTTTTTTCTGTTGGCTTTTGTTTTTTTTGGATTTTTTTTCGTAATTTAAGCCCGTCAACGTGTTTTCAACGAGAGTGTCGCTAAATTCGTGTACTATGGCGATCATCGATTCATCTCTTTGATTGAGGATATGTGGGAAATTTCGTGTGGACGTTTTGTGACTCGGTGTCAATGTCGAGAGCTTTGCATCTTGTGCGAGGAACTTTGAAAGCTTGGCTTGGCTCGTGTTGCTGAAGGATTAGCCGTGGACCTGCTGTTTGCGAGCTTACAAGGTATTCATACGTTTATAGGATAAAATGTGTATGTTGGTACACCTGAGTAAATTAGTATAGTAACAATCGGTAATGACGATTTTCATGGTTAATCAAGGCAACGTGTGTTGGTTCGGTAATACTTTTTTTTTTTCAAGCTCTTAATTATTGGCTAATCAACACTTCCGGTGGTCCAGTGAAACGTCAGCGGCACGGGGTGAAAAAGTTTAACGAATTTCGTTGACATTGATTTTTGATTATTCGAAAATTTCGTTATTTCCTCGGTCAAATTTGTTAGGATAATTTCCGGTTCTTTTGTATCTCTTCTGAACCCCCATTTCGTAGCTTTACTTTACTTCGATCTATTCTTCTCCTAACGATGCTCGATAATTACGCAAATTCATCTTCGCGCTTCGTTTCGAGTCACTCTAGGTTAGATCTGGACTCCTCGGGTACTTTTGTTCTTCGCGAAAGTCGAAGTCGTCGATGCAATATATGATAATAAAATACAGAATTTCCTCTACGGGTTTCAGAATCCTTTGACAGGATCCAATCGATCCCTCCGCATTTCGCGTTCTTGGTCCTCGACGTAGATTGGACGCGGGACAGACGGGACTAATTGGTGCATTAAAGGGACACAGTGGAGAATCTCTTAGAACCAAGAACCAAAACGGTCACTTCCTTTAGATATATTTCGGTCCATTGACTCGATGAAAATCGGAGAACGGTCGATCGATCTTCAAAATAAATATCAGTATTTATGTTATTCGTATATTAGAAAAAAAAACTCAAAAACCAAAAAAAAACATACCAGCCAAATTTGGCTAAAATCGTACGACCCCATTGCGTTGATATATTCCAAAATTTATCTCGGTGACCCACTTTGGGTTGGGTTTTTATTTCTCGAACGAACAGTCCCGTACATGAATCCCTTTACGGTTTTATTTATGCTTAGTCCACGTTACCAACTCTTGACACTCCCTTTTATATAGTTGCCATATTCCATTAATGAAATCCACCTCTCCCTCAATTCCACGATTAATTATAACTTTCATCCAAAGGGCTTAGTTGAAAAAACTTCCACCTACGCTCACAAAGCATTTGTATATCGTCGTTGGTCAAGGGGTTACGGCCAACCCCTTCGCCCCCCTTGGCCCACGTTTACTCAGCTCGTAATAAAGAGCTTCATAATTTTCAAGTGACCTATCAAGATAGGACTTATAAATTGTTTCAGTTGGCAGTGCCGGTCAGTATTATCGCGTCATCAGAATTATAAATGCGACCATGTTTAACTTATACGCAGTCATGCTCGAAGGATCCTTCTATTTTTTTTTTTGAACTAAAGGTTATCTCATCTAAAGCACATAGGAGTTCATATAACACCAGTCACCGATCCACACCCATGTATATCCAGCCCATACCTACTTGTCAGCCGCGAATCAATTGGTTACTTGTACATAGAGAGTCCGATAAAATATTGAATCATTATTTAAATTCAACCCCTACGTGCTCTATCTCCGTACACAGTAGACAATGCCAGTAGAATAGAATGGAATTTAGTTTACCGAATCATTTCATTTAGTTTCACATTTCTCTATCGTTCGTAGATGTCGCCGGCGGCGCTGCAGTCGAAAGACGCGATTAAACTGTCTGACAAATATGTAGCATCTGCTGCGAGAAATGCTGTGAAAATCTATCCGTGGGGGGGAGGGGGAGGGGTCTCTGGCTGGCCAAGGGGGTTAGAGTCGCGCAAAGTGTAGGTTACGTAGTTGCAGTTTCAGTGGTTCTCCCTCATTGCGTAAGAGTGTCTTGCCAATGGTTAACTTGAACCGATACCAGGGGTGCTCGATCCCATAGACGCATCCCATGGGGGGGGGGGGCGGGGGGGGGGGGGTTCGTATAATATAAGTCATTTGGAAAAGCTACTTTTCCTTCTACCATCTTCTTAGTGCCCGGAGGGTTAGTTCTCTCAGGATTACGGATACTCAAATATGCAGTGGGGTCCTCTTGGTCAGGGAGGTTGGTCTGGATCCTCCTGATCCTCGTTTTCTGGACTTTCTGGTCGTTTCGTGTGCCGAAGAGACTCACGTTTCTACTTGGGTATTTCATGGGTTTCCAGTGCTGGTCACCCGTTGATGGTACACCCCCTTTTGGATCTCCCTTCTCTTCGTCCCCTCAGTCACTTCGGTTCCTCGGAAGTGTCTCGAGGGCTATAAATATTTTCTCTCTCTCTCTTTCTCTCTCTCTCTCTCCCTCCCTCCCTCTCTCTCTCGAATTTTACGATTCCGCGCTTGACGGTATTCGCGATTCCGTGACGGAAACCCAGAGAGGAATCGTTTACTATTGAGTTTCGGAGTTTTATTTTTCGTTCGGTGTCTGGGCTCCGAATGTTCTTTGAGATCAGGCTTCTCTCTTTCTCTCATTGGTCTTTGACCTCTCTTTTGCTTTTTTTTCGTTTTTCTTTTTAAATTTATTTCCTACTCTGCTGTTTACGAATTCTTGCGGGCTATTTTCTTTCTTTTTCTATCTTCGCTTCTTTGCCATTCTCTCTCTTTCTCTTTCTCTGTCTCTGTTATGCTCTTTCTCGCTCGCCTCTCTTGTGTCGTTTTATTTCATCGCTCTTTTATGTTTTATTGAGGAGCTTTTTATACTGTTGTCTTTTTTTTACGATCACTAGCACTCGAGAGACATCTGCGTCCCGAATTTTCCGTCTCGTTCTTTTTAATTCATCTTTTCTGGTACGGACTATTCCTTGTCGTAATTCGTTCGGGTACGTAATTTTCTTTTCATTTGGAAGCTTTTTTTTTCTTTCATTTACGTACAGCAACATGCTGCGTTTTTAATATTTTGCTCGTATTTTTCTTTCAAACAATTTCTATATGCTCTCTTGTCTTTCTCTTTGTGACGAGTGCTCGGGCTTTGAGCTTTATTTGTGTTGGGTAAAGAATGAACGATTCCACTGAGAGTTTCTTTCTGTGTGAACGTCATGCGATAAATGTATTTCCTACTGTGCACGTGGACTTTCTAAACAAACCAATTAATAGTACATCAATCATCGGGTATATCTTACAAACCGCCTATTGTGCGCCCTGTGAGTTTCATAAATCAAAAGAAATCCGAAACCCATAGTCGTCCTACTAAATCAATCAGACTTGTTTCATCGTGACAAATCAATAAATCATTTGTACGTTTTGCACTTTCTGGAACGCTGCCATAATCTAGGTCAGATTCGGAAGTGGTGAAAGTACGTGGAAAAATTGGATTGAAAAAAGCTGGGAAAAAAAAATTTATTCCGCTTACTGATAAGGTCAATTGACATCGGAAAAATTTTCATCGACGGTTTCAAGAAGGGACACATGCGGTTTTCATTCAGGGTTTGTGATTTTTTGAAATATAATTATTTTTATAAAAAAATATAGAATTTGGATGAGTTATCTGAGTAGCTAATAGTAAGATACCAAGGGACGTCTTCAGCGGGGTGATACGTGGTATTTCTTTTCACCCTTTGGATTGGATTTCTTTTTTATGGGACCAGTAGAACTTCAACTTCTTGCCTATTTACCATTTCAGCTATTTTCAGTATGGATGGCGAGAGAGGCTAAGAAGGGCGTCGGGACGCCTCGTCGTAAAAATGCAAAGCACTGCGCGAGAATAAAACGCGATCGACAGGGCCAAAGCTCATGAAAGTTTCAGGACGACGCTACCTGCGTTTTCTTTCTATACCTGGTTTCGCTCTTCGATTTTTCTCTCTTGCTTCTTTTCATGGGTTTAAATTTTTTTTCTTCCTATATTTTTCCAACTCGCTCTATCTCCTTTTCTATGCCGGATTTACGCTACAGCCCTTTTCCTCCGATACTTCCGCCGGAATAGCGTGCTCTCCTCAGTATGGATCAAGATTCGTTTTACTTTCATTACTTTCGTTTGATTTTTATCGCCTCGCACCTTCCATTCGGATGTAACTATTTTGACCTTTTATTTTTGGTTTTGCGGTTCGGATATTGTGATTGGCTAACCGAGTAAGTTTCGTTTCCTGTTCATACGTCAGAATAAAATTGTTGAATTTTTCAGAATTCTATGTACTTCATTTGAAAGTATCGACCGCGTTTCCATAATTTTATTTTCTATGCGTTTCTTTCGTCCACGAAGAACCAAAAGCGATCAAATGTCAGGAGCAGTAGTAAAAATATTAGAGATACTCGTACGTAAATCTTCTTTTCATATTTTTAAATAGTTACAAATTTAACATTTTCTACCGTCTATCCCCAAATTTTATACCCATAAGCTTTTACTCCGTCCATCCGAATTTCCATGAGTTTCCGCGTGTCCTGCATTAAGAAAATATAGAACGTAGTGGAACAGGGTCGGGTCCAGTTACTCTGCGAGGATTTTAGAGCCAGTTTCCTGGACGTTCATAGCTCGCCAACCGAGACCCGGTTACGCACGCCTAATTCCGCGCGGATCTGCTAGCGGTTCAGTAATATAATTCTGTCTTAAGCTGTTACGGCCGGCCTGCAAGCTTTTCCCTTAGAACCTTATGTAATACTAGGTAGCCGTGTAGGCTGGGTTAGGTTTATCACAGATAAGTCATATAGACTTCAGCTATCCATTATATTATAAAACTGATAACAAAGATTCCGAGTCACACGAATCAAAATTAGGAATACATTTAGATTTCAAGAGGAAAGTAAGGGTTGACAAGTTCTTTAAAAGCTCTCGTCCCCGGTATATGGATGAAATAGGGATTTTCATTCTGAGCCAGTAAAGCCTCATCTTCCTAGACCTACCTTACTCTTTATATCAGTGTATTATTGCGATCTGCTTTCATCCCCTTGGCACTAATTCTCCAGGGGTTCTTTGATTAAAATGGCTTCGAGCATTTCGGCTCTGCGCAATTCCCTTTCAATTAACTGAGATGGCCGTCTCTCTCTTCTTCGGCTAATAATCAAGATTGGCCATCGTGCGTTAGAATCCATTTGAAAGCAGCGCAAAGTAGTGGGTACCGGTTAAGGGTTGTTTTAGGGGATAGTTGCGTTATGAATAATTCATGAATCTTTAACGTTCGAACGATATCGTTTGCCGCTTTTGATTATTGCGCTGGGTACGAGGATTTTTATTAGGGGTTGTTCTTGTTCCTTGCTTTTTTTTTCGTTCTGGACGTTTTTATATATTCTTCTTTATATCAATGCAAACATTTCTGTTTTTACTTTGCCGGACCATCTCGGTTCCCGAAACTGATGGCAATCCTTTTTATTCCGGACGTTTCACCTCTGTTTTATTGCCTGCGTTTCCGCTAAGTTTCCTCCGTGCGTTCTTGGGAGCGTGAAGGAAAAGCGCCCGGAGAGAGGGTGACTTCAGAGAACGGGCCCTGTTGCTAAGGGATGGTTAGAGAGAACCTCCTTGTAGTGCATGGTAAAGATATAAGGGTTGGTTTCTGGGTATATACAGGTATGTAAGGACTTGGGCTACAGGACTGTTCAACTCAAATGTACCGGATAGATTGGGCAATTTTATTTGAGGAACCTTTTTTTTTAAAGGGATTTTTTATACTTTATTTTTTCTATTCGGTTAAATGGCTAAGGGTTGCTGTACGAGGTATGACGCTACGCCATGAAATTTAGGTCACTGCGCCCGGTGCTTTAACGAGAGCGTCACGGAAAATTAAGTTCCTACTTTACAGAGCTTTTTTTTTAAATTTCTTTGTCCTTGGTCTCTGCCGGTTTGACAAATTTACCACTTTTGATATCCCAAACCAAGACTGTATTGCACAATCGTTTGGACTCGGTTGCGTTAATTTTGGGGAAAATACAAATTTATGGTTTTAATCTCGTAGCCGGGTATAGAGTGGTTAGGACTGAGGAGCATGAATATTTTTCATTTAATTTTTCTGTATTCCACCTAATTGGATATTGCACTTTTTTTAGGTTCATTTCACGTAAAATTCATTTCTGAAACTTTCTAGCAGTTTTTATAATTTTTATTCTGATGCTCGTAAAAACTCTTGCCACATTATAAAAGCTTCAGCTTGGTTTTTTTTATGAACGATCCGATACTATCAATTAATGATATGTATGACTGCGCGATTAAAAAGAGTAAAAGAAAAGCTCTCGAGTATTTTCGATCAGACTGTTGCATTTCTTTTCCGTCTCTGTCCCACTGTCTATCGCTTCCCTTGCGTCATCACTCTTTTACTCTCATTCGCTTACCCATACTGTCTCGCGCTGGATAAGTTATTGTTGTCCCATAAAGAATCAATTTGTGTCCCATAAAGAATAAAGAGCTCTCGTATAACGGCCAAGAGCACAGGAACTCGGTGCCGGATAATCCCGGCCAAGGGGTCACTCACTTCATAAAGCATTTGATATCCCGGACAAAAAGAATATCGGGATACATTCAGGCCGATGCCCATATCAGACACCCAACACCATCCCTGTACAGGGATTGTATATATATATTTTTCAACCCTTATCACCTGGTCCATTTCAAACATCCTCAACTTAGGACTCGATCGAATTTTCATGATACCCTTCAAGAAAACTACCCCTGTGTAACATCCCGATGTTATTTTCACATTGGTCGTTCGGTATAATTTTTGGTCGGAGCAAAATGACTGTGAAAAAAAAGGGGGTCAAATTCGAGAGGTGACATGGTCAATGGTGGAGGACGACAGTGGAAGAAAATGATTAGGTCATTTTCGGAAACGGAAGTTAGGAACGTTTTGGGGCTACAGGACTCTCGTGTCGACGCGTCGCACCCCCTGACGGTGGTTGTACTTTTCTAAGTTTCCCTTTCCCCTCTAAATGTATATTTTCCGGTACATTAGGCGGCCAAGTTTCATAACGTTTCTTTTCTACACTCGTTTTTCCGCTTGGCTCCTCTTCTTGTTTTCTTTCCTTTTATTCTTTTTTTTTCCCCTTTGTTTTTCCTCTCTCTGGCGTCATCCCTCTTTCGTTACCCCTGGCACTCGCCAGGACTCCACTGGGTTATTATAGCCGCGACGGCGGTGAGTCCTTCCTCTGTTTTTCACAGAGTTAGCGTGAGTAGTGGAAGGAAGGAAAAAGTTTTTTTTTTTCTTATTCCTTGGGAAAACCGCACCGAGGAGAGTCGGTCATTACTCAAGGATGGTGCTGAGTGAGAGGTTGAAAAAAATTGGGGATGGTGCTCCGAGCAGAGAGAGAGAGAGAGAGAGAGAAGGAGAGAGGGAGAGAGAGAGAGAGAGAGAGAGAGAGAGAGAGAGAGAGAGAGAGCGAGTTAAAATGGCGAAGCAGGTGAGGGCAGAAAGAGGAAATGTTGAAAGTACTGTAAAAGATAGAGATGCAAGGGTGAGTCAAAGAGGTGGCTGCCTTTATTTCGCTCTGGCGCTCGTATTTTTCGGAATTTTCCACAAGTATGATTTCGTAGACGTCAAGGCAAAAGCCGGAAATCCTCCAACGGTTTTACAGTGAGTGTGCGTGTGTGTGTGTGTGTGTGTGTGTGTGTGTGTGTGAGAGAGAGAGAGAGAGAACTGGTAACACTACAGGATACTATAACGACGTTATTTCGCGACCAGGTCAATGGGGTCTCTATATCTTGAATTTTAACAAAAGAAATGGAAATGGTGGAAATACGTCACTGTACAGACATCCACTGTAACTCTACTGTACTGTTAGGGCATTACTACTGGACTCCCTGTAAGAAAACATTGAACGGGAGCGAGCGAAAGAATAAAAATACAAATAAAACTAAACGAAAACCGCGAACGTCATTGTTTCCTTCTCGACTCTCATTTTTTTTTTCCCCCCACGAATGCTTCCTTCATATACTACCTCGCCCTCGCGATTCCACGACTCTGCAATTTCGCAATTCCAACGAGTTTCACACACGTATACGGTACGAGCTGCGTTCGAACGACGCTTTCCTCGAGAAAGAAATTCTCACCCGGTAGAGAAAGGGTAGAGAAAGCTCGATCTCATTCTTTCATCATCCTCTACCTACCAGACCACCACCCTGTCTCACCCCTTTCTACCTTCATGTACTTCCTCGGACCTTCTCATACGAGGTTTCTTCCCGTATGGTCTCTTTCCATCATTCTCGAGTAGCAATCACATTTCGAAGTGAACGTAGAAATTTATAGGCGAACTAGGTAAACCCAAGGAGAAATAAGAAGATGGCAATTTTCCAAAGTTGGTAGCAGTGAAATTTGGAAAATACCATAGGTACCCGACTCAGGGAACATAACAACCTTGGAAATTGAAGATAAATTAATGATCATTGAGTTTCTCGTAGTAATTACCAATCCCTTGGGTGAGGAATTTAGCTAGACTTCCCTGTAATTTCTCGTTCATCCCTTGGCGAACTTCTGACTAGGGGATGAATATTACAGCGAGAGCGAAAGAGACGGACTGAAGTGGCGGTACACCGTGGAGAAGTCCGTAGTGGAAAGTAGCGATGGCTTGGGAAAGGAGTCGTGTTCTTTGGGTTTGGGTTGTAACTATCTATGTGGGTCTGAGCATCTCTCTCTCTCTCTTGTAGGACTCGGAGGAAGGTTGGACCGTGGGTTACTGGAGAAGGTAAAGTCTGACGGAGTTGTACCTACGATCTAGGGACCTTTACGGTCTATGTACCTAAGTTATTGCCGATACATTAGACGCCAAGCGCAGCAAGCTCAGGCATTTGTGGCCGGTGAGACGTTACACGAGTATCTTGTATCGGGGAAATTGCGATTAGGCTTCTTTGGATTTATTTTTGTATTAAGTGAGTGCCGCGTATACGGTTCTAGTATGACGTAATTAAAATTTTTAAAAATATTGTTGACCTTTTTAATTAAAATTTGACGTTTGGTTTCATTTTTTCGGTAAACGATCAGCCAAATTGCAGGACGGTTACTGTAAAATCTATCGGACCAATAAATGCATATAAGTACGGGTACCAATAAAATTGCAACATTCGTGTAATGCATAGATGGGTTTGCCATCCTGTGCAATCAATTAGCATCGTTCAAAGTCAAAAGGTCGAACGTGAAAATCGAACGCGCTCTGCATGCCGCTTGGATGCTGGTGCTCTCTGGCTGGCTTTTATTTATTCATAGCAATCAGAAAGGGGCAGTCGTTCTCTTTTCCACTCATCCCCCGACGAATTTGCCAAATACCAATCCTCCCCACAGGGTAAATTCAGCCCTTCAGTCGTTTCCGCCTGGCGAAAGATTCTTTCGCTTGAAAATTTTCCGGGTTCGATTTCAGGTGGAGGAATTTTTTTTTTTTGGAAATCATGAAATTTTCTGTAATCGTGAAAAATCGCGATAATCATTTCACGTTCAGAAACGAAAATTATATCCTACGTGAAGTCGATACTCGAACCAGATAAATTGAAATCGAATTGTATATTAACGACAAAAGGGTCCAGCATGATGAGGATGTCCGAAGTGTCACGCTCGTTACTCAAATACTTTTAGGCAGCTTCTTCCTATTCCTCTTTGGATTTCTCTTTATTTTTTTTCCACTTTCACGTCCATCTCTACCTCTACCGTGTCCCAATTTACTACTTCTTTCCAAATAGCCTGCCCCGTGAGGCTATATAGGATGTTTGATTCGGAGGGTGTTTGGATGGTTCTCATGTGAGTAAATTTATCTTGGCCTCTGGCACCGTAGCTACTGCTTCCACTGCTACTACATAATACTAACGCCTTCTATACCTAACACTACTACTAACGCCTGCTGGAGTTCTAAGAATGGCTATGCCAAGACTACCCTTCCTTCCTCTTCTTCCTCTTCTTCCTCCTTCGACTCTTTTCCATCCCTCGGACAGACTTCCGCCCACGACTCGTCGTCCTGGTCCGCTGATGGAATACGTGCGTGGACTGCGTCCCCATCTTCGAGAGGTCCATCCGTTCTCCACTCTCCGATGCCCCTGCCATTTTTCGTTATGGCAACTTTCCGCTCGGTGCTCATTCTTCGCAATCTACATTCACCGTCCTTCCTTTTCAGCCTTTTCCATCCCTTTGCGCCACCTTTTTTTTTTTGACTTCGACTAGCATCCTTATACGTCGCCCTACGATTGATCTATGCATGCCCTACCCCTTCTCGATCCCATTGACAGCCTTCCTCGACCTCATTCTTTTGACAGTTTACTCACTCTACCCTCGACCCTCCCTTCACCCCCTATCTCAGCAATCATTTGACAAAACTCAAAGTCACGTGGCTTCTTTTTTGAGGTTATATTAAAGAAATGCAGTGTCAAACGCCTCCTGATCATCCCTTTGGGCCACACGACCTGAACCCTGCGGTTTAGTCTCATGCCTTCTGGGTACAAGTATTCGGTTGGTAGGATGAGATCAGAGGTCGGAGAATCCACCGTACGATTTATGAGGAAGTCCTGTGCAAGTAACGAGGGTCTCGAAGTTGTCGCTCAGGGCGTCGTTACCCTCGGATCTTCGCACAATGACGACGACTTAACCGGTAACAGTTTTCGCTCGTGTTCTCTGTGCGAATAAAAAAAAAAAAAAGGAACAAGTAGACCAAGCCAAGTGCAAAAGAGACCGAGAAAATAGACCTACCGTTAACGCATGCTCGGTAGAGACTCTACGAGAACAAAGAAGAGTATACGTGGGTGGGCTGGTGGACTTGAAAAAAAAAAAGAAAATTATTGGAAACTGAAAACAGTTTTTGGGGATGAATGGGAATGTACTCTAAATATTGGAGATTAACGTTGTACGTGGGAAAGTGTGAGTCGGGGGTGGATGAGATGAAAAAATATAACAAAATACAAGGAAAAATGGCTTTTCGCCGTTTGACCGTGTTAAAACCCCGTGATTTGTTATTGCAACGCCTGGATGAATGTTTGCCTAACAAATCCCTCCCAGTACCCAGACTCTTGTCTCTGGCTTCTCTCTCGCTCTCCCGTCTCTGCCTCCCTTGCCGTCTTACTCGCTCTCCTTTACCAGCTTCGGCTCTCGCTAGTTCGCATGCCGGAATCCTCGTTTGCCTTCTCGCACCCTTGTACGTGATTCAACCCCTTGTAAAAACATACCTTGGCGGCTCTAACCGTCTATGCTACAAGAACCAACCACCACCGACCCCTCTGCCATCTTCCATCACCACCGGGCTACCCAGCCAACCACCACCGGTGGCATTACCATTGCCAGTGGATACAGCTGCAAACTGTGCCACAGCCTAGCTTAAATCCTTCCGACAAGCAATCTCTCTCCCTCTCTGCACAAGGTACACGTTTTGTACATCGGTGTATGTATATACGTGCTCACACGTTGTATATACACTTCGCGATAAATCAGCTAAGATTCCTGAAATTTACGCGCGACCCGGATTCACCGTTGGCTATCATTTCGCCGGGAAGAAAAGCTCCGGGGGTGTTAGGCTCGATTTCGTAGACTCGTAATTCAACGCGGTCCGTGGGTCCTTTTGCCTCTTACATTTTACATATGTCCCATATTCTATACACCTTCGGCCGTGGGATCAGTTGGATCGGCTATAAATCTCACTTTTTGACAAAAAAAATTCAAAATCGTCTGTCTGCCCTGTATACACTGTGATTACTCGTAATACGCAATTTTGTCTGATTATCTGACTAAACAACGTGAATCCAAAGTCCGTCGTGTAACCTAGCAATGGTAGCTGCGTTAATGCATTTGGCTAATTGCAACTGTAAATTAATACATTGCAGGATGAAAGCTTTAGCTGTCAAGCGATTTGACTTCTTACGTAATTTCGAATCGATACAACCGAAAACTTCTTATATCAACCAACGTAGCCGAATTTTTAACAATTTTCTCGTTCGTATGAAATTCGCTGTTGAAAAGTTTGCCGGGATCGTCGATTGTAAAAGGAGTTACGCCCGGTAGCTAGGCAGACGCGTTAATTACACTGTCTGATTAATTAGCGAATGCACTCTTGCGCAACGCGCTGTTATTATCTTAGGAAATTACCAAATCCCTCATCAGTCGCTTTGGCAAGAAACTCGGAAGTTATCCCTGTGGAAATTTTCTTCCTAGCATCTTGATTCTTGATAACTACAAGTTCCTAAATTACGACCACCCCCCTCTCGCCTCCTTATACCTTAATCAATTAAATTCAGGTTAATTTTATCCAAGTACAAACGATTTTGTTTTCAAACTGATTTTTTGGTTCCACTCCATTACTTTACAACCCACCTCTACCACTTTGAGCTTTAACGGTGAACACTGGACGTAAACCAAGCCCACTTGCTCATGTTAAATCCTACCAATTATAGAGGGTTCTGTCCTAAAACTCACGTTACGCAAGGGACCCTGACTTTAAGTGACGGTCCAAACATTTGTAACGATTCCATTACTTGCCGTCTGATGGAGACTATTACGCAGAGAATGTGCCTTACTCGAGGACCTGGGATCTATCCGTGTGAGCTTTCGGCTGGTGGCTGCAAGCTCGCGGTGCAAGCTGTATCGCGTGTTACTTTCGTACGCGTAGCCACCTATCGGTAGCAGTTATAACTGGAAGCATCTCGGTTACTGTTGAGACAAGCATCCACGGTGCATATACCGCAAGCTCACTCTGCGTTAAATTAAATTACGTCGGTATGACGTATTTCGCACGATACGCTGCCGTAAACTTGTACTATTTGTCATGTAACCTCCGGTACCATTGTACCGGTACTACGGTACCGGTAGTTTTGCGTTTGAGTTATGGCTTTACTTTTTTTTATTGACACTTGAGATTTTTTTAAAGCTCGTCACGCAGTTCCCGAGTGTGAGCTTCGTGATACTGAGCTTTTTGACGGAACAAGGTGGTTTTAATGGGCAGCGGCGTAGTCGGATGTTTAATGTAAATTTGGAAAACAATTAATCTTTTGAATTTTTTTCCCGCTGTGTACGCTGTTCTGGGGAATTATTGGTACGTGCTTGTAATGCAGGAAATGAATTTTTTTAATAAACTTTTTTTTTCATCCTCTAATTGAGATTCAAATCTTTTGTCTCGTGAACGTAGCGAGCTTGATAACGCTTGACAGTTGATCGTCATGAATGAGCTCAGGCTTTATGAAAGGGTTTCGAGACAAGTGGCTCAGGCGTCGATGTTATCGGATAGTATCGATGCAAGTATCGCGACGCCGGCGTCTGAGTCGTCGTGGACCCTAGGGGGCTTCTCCGTAAGCTTCCTGCGTGCTCAGGGACTCGTGTGAATATGTAGAGAAAGCCACGGGTCGTGAGCACCGACATGGCTACACCCACTACAACCAGGAGGGAGACCCCCAATGAGACACGTGAAAAGGGGTTGCGCGAGGGTGTAAGTCGTAGTCTTTGTGTGTCGCCTCCGTCTACTATGGGGTGGTTGCGCTAGCCTTGTTTCTGACTGGTCTCCACCTACAGAATGGAAATCTGCGAGTTCACCGTCAAACCCCATCAGCCCCCGTCTGACTAGGGGTGTCTGAAGCAGCCCTCCAGCTACGAGCTATACCTACCTGCTAGCTACCACCTTCGTGTCACACCTCATTATACGGTCTCTTCGTTAGGGTCTCTCATACGTAAATCTGAAAAATTTACTTAACCGTATACACGGTATTATTTTTTCTATTTTGAAAATAATTTTTTCTTGCCATTATCCATTTTCTATTACCTTATAAAGCTCGGAGCGTGGTTTTCATTCGTGGATTTGATCTGTGGATTTTTTTTTTCTTTGGATTTCTAAGGGATTGCCAATTTTTTTATTTCTGCTATTCGAAAAATTATTTCAATACGTTTTACGCTGATTCCGTGCGCGAAAACGTATATGCATTCACGTGTTATATGCGAGGACCGTTAAAGCGGAATCACCGGCAGACAGTCGTAACAGTCTGCACTCGTAAAGCAGAAACTTACGCAATCACAAGTTGGCGAAGTCTGGGGTGAAGGAGGAAGGGAAAGGAGGTGACTCGTGAGAACGAGAGAAAGAGAGAAATAGCGGATATCGAAAAAGAAAAGGAGAAGGAGGGAGATAAAAGAGACGTCGTGGATGTTAGGGTGAAACTCATAAAACTACCGTAATTGTAAAACACGAAAGGGTGATGTTACTAGGGGTGTCGGGATGGATATCAAATCCGATAGAATTTAAGGGTAGCAGCGTATGCTCTCTTTACTCATTGAATTTTACGATGGCATTCGTTCCCTGCAAGATACGTGAGTATTTTTTGGATTTCCAAAAATTTTAATTTACTAACCCCCAAACTGTATATAAATGATGCCTGAGTCAATAGTGAGGTTGGATTCGAATTTGTAATCCTGATAAAAAAAAAACATCCCCCAGGAGCCAAGTCGGGTTTATCGAAAACCGATAAGCACTCATAAAAATTCCTTTCGGAGATTTAACTTTAAAATCTACATACAAGGTTAAAAGTTAAGTATCCGCTAAGTTGCCGCACTTAATTTTACCCGCAGTTACTTGAAAACTGGTGCACGGCCAGGGTGTCATATACCCCGTGCCCGATAGTTTACTACTTGTACATCGTTAACAGCAAGTGCTCCTGCGATCTCTCGCCACGTAAAATCGTTAATGTGGGACGTGTACGGATGGGTACCCCATACCCAAGAAAATCGAACCCATTAACCTCTGTCTAGCCAGAGGGTGTACCCACGTGGCCTTGACTACCCCTAAATTATTTCAAAGGAGAGTAATTCCACCCTCTAGACGCTACGACGGCAACGGCCCTTCGCTCGTGGTCGACGCTTACGTCTACTCGAATTATTACAACCCTCGGCAAAACCTTCCGAACCAAACGTCAACCTCAAGAAGAAGCCACCTCCATGATACGTGGATTAACTGTGCTTACGTGACGTTCCAATCATACCAGTCGGTACTATATATTTATTCTGCGCATTTTTATACGAAGCGAAACGAAGGGAGGAGTGTATTCTATAATTTTTTCTTTCTTTCTCTACATCTCTTTTTTCGAAATCGTTGACTTACGAATGAATTCCACGGTTGAGACGAACAAGCGAGTGCCATTCGTTTGCTGGCAAGAAGATGAACGGGGTGTAATAACCTGTCGAAAAAAATGGAGCCAGCCGAGAAAAGGCGGAGGCTCTTCTCTAGCCAGGAAGCGAGGAGACCAACTCGGTGTGAAAGGAGCCTACGGGGTCCCAGGATTAATCCTGGAAGCTGGAACTTTATCTCGAGGAAGGTACGGAGGGAAGACCTAGCTTCCAGGACTTTTCAGCTCAGGTTGCGTAATCCGCTCGCATTACTCAAACATGAGTGGATGTAGAAGGTGTAGCAGAGAGGTATGGAAGTCGAGGAGAATAAGAAGGAAGGAGGCGTAGGTGGAGAAGAAGGTGGGGTAGCAAAGAGGACTAGTGGAGGTGATGGCGGTGGTGGAGCGAGGGGCGGGAGGGAGGGAGGGAGGGAGGAAGTGATGGGGGTTGAAAAAGATGAAGGTAGAAATGACAGCGGTGGGGGGAGGGATATGAAATGATGGAGGAGCAGAGGCTTTCCTCCGGAAGGTTATTGGAGGAGACATAAGAAGGTTAAAAGACAAGAGGCTAAGAAAAAGAACGTCCATTGATATCAAAGAACAAAGGAAGTTGCGTCAGATACATGTTTTATGTCTTATCAGCTCTTCCGAAGCGTTAGAACGAGGAATTGAAAAGAAACAATGATTAACCGAAATTTTCGTTCTTTTTATATAAAAATTTATTTGTAAAACGAAATACGCTTTTCTTTCGTAATCTATCCTTATACGTTCGGACTAATCGATATTTCTTTTATCAAACGTATCGATTGTTGCTTATCAAATTTTTGGATTCCGTAATTTATCAGCAGTACAGAATTTTCGGATTAACACGGAAGGTGGTAACAAGAGCTTCCGGTCATGATTTTCAGGGTTCAAAGGGACCGACTGGCTCATTCAATGAGGTCAAGGTATCTGACCTCTGTCCTTGGTTCGAAGTTCGATTCGAAATGACATTTCGAGAATGGGATCGAGTCTCGAATCGTTCGACCACAAGGCCGACCATCCCCTGGGGTCTCCCTCTGCTTTCGAATTATTTAGTAGCGCGTAAGCCGCAGGGGTGCTTCATGAAGACTGAGGTTAATGGCTTCGATTTCCGCTGTCAGGGCTGCCAACCCCTATAACTTAAGTATATTTCAGCCGATTCAGGCCCCCCGCCGTTAACACGTAATTAAAGGGGAACACGTATTTCGCGTAAACTGTTGCATTGTCAGTTTTTTTTTTTTTAATCAAAGCAAGAAGGGTTTTAGATGTAACTGTGGGAGTTGAAAAAGGAGATGAAAATTATGTAACGTACCTAGAGGACCGTGAAACGTTAGAGAGGGGGCATAATACCGAGAATATGTAATCAGAACTCATTTTTTCCCCTTTTTTATGGATTGCTGATCGATTTTACTGTCAAATATTTTTATCGACGCTCTTTTAATATATTTATGAAATTATTAAATTGCTTGCATCAGTCTTCGTAATTTCATCAGTGCGTTTATCCAGAATGAGTTTTTCGTGATTATCTCTGGATCGGCATTTTTGTTTTATCGTCGTTTTTACCCGTTCAACCCGACTTACTTACTTCTTATCTCTCTATCGCTCTTCGTCGCGTACCCACATCCCGCTACCCCCACCCCGTACACCGAGAAGGTATTATGCCACGGTCTAAATTGAATTCTCGCACCACCGCTTTCTGGAAATAATATTATGTTTTATGTCCCCGACACCCGCGAATCCCTATTGGAATCCTTTAATAGGAATTTTTCACATTTTCCACCAGCTACCGTGCAAATAAGACGAGAGAGGTCGCATCCATTGGCACAGATTCCAATGCTCTTCTTGACTCTCTTCCCTCCCCCCGACTTCGTACTTGTTCATTTTTCTCTTTGCACACCCCATCCCTCCCTACTCCCTACATTTAGCCGCCACAAGTATATATATCGCAGATCGCACTTCATAAAATCCAACGACACTTTCTCCCCCATTATATTTAAACTACTAGAAATCGAATGATAAGGGAATCAAGTCATAGTCGTGACACAATGCAGACCTCTGAGAAACTTCATAAGCATCGTAACAGAGAGTGACTGTCGAATTGAATAGATTCAGGAAATAATACCCAATAGTCGAAACCAACGAAGCCTTGCTCGAGCCGAATACATAGGATCGAGCCGGGTGGTGCTTCCTTTGCATAAATCGAGACCTCGTCCATGCCCTAAGGTCATAGGTCAACCGTTAGGTACCCCAGTGAGCAAACTTGGTCAATGACTGAATGCGCCCGGTAAGAGGGCTAAGTAACAATGAGTAACGCGTTTGGATCTGGGTCAAAATCGCGCCTCTAACGGGACTATTGGGAATTACAGTAGGCCACATCAAAGCTTCAGGTCGATTCGATTCGTTATTGACTTTTGTCAAGGGTGCGGAATCACGTGGTCATGACGTTACTGACAGATCGCTTTGACGTCACGTTATTAATTGCGATAGAGCGTGTAACTAGGAACGATTTATTTGGCGCGAAACGAGATTCCCGGTTATCCGTCTACCGACCCCCGCTGGGTCGTCCGGATCCCCTTAACCATCCCTTGTAGTATTCGCTGCCGACGTCGTCTCGTGGGTATGCCAACTTCCTCTGGACCACTTGGCCTCGCGGCGAATCTCACTTTACGTCTTGCGGTTGACAAGGGTGGGCTCTTTCGCGAAGCTTTTTTGATGGTCTCCATCCTATCCCGAAGCAGGGAATTCAGGGTTGTACTTTACTTCAGGACGGATGGAACTCTCACCTCGTGCCTGATTTCTAGCTGGGGCGAAGGTGAACCAGCCAACTGTACACCCGAGCCGGTACCCATTTCGGATGGGGAAAGGAAGGGTTGGGTTTCGATGGCGAGGGGTGGGAAAGAGTCGTTGCCGTGGGGCTGGGAAGAATCAATATAGAACGGAAAACACACAAAGGTGATTTAGGGAAGGGTGCGGCCTTTGATGGCCTTTTTATGGTCCATTAAGGATGAGAAAAGTTTAAGTCTTTAATAAAGATCGTATTGGGTTCGGACTGACGCCCTTTCCATCTCGCAGTTTCGGGAACCCAACCCCCCTTCAACTGGATTAGCTGGACGGCTACCTCCTCCTCCACCCACAATTCATAAATATATAAAATTTAATCAAGACAACAGCTGCGACACTTTGGGCTTTTAGTTACGCCATACCCCTAAAGCTAGACCAGACTCTTTCTAGACTCTTCCAGCTCGACCCAATCTCTCTTATTCGTGAAAGTTCATTTTTTTTTTCTTTTCTCCTCTAATTTTCAGATCTTGCCCCTTTTTTCCCCTTCTTCTTGCTCGTCTTTTATACAGTGCGTTTATCCGCATACCAATCTCCGGATTATATTCTAAAGCTGTTTTACAAAACGTCGAAGCTCGTCCAAGGAAAATTTCAGGAGGGGGAAAGAAAATGTAAAACAACTACGTTTCAAGATGGTCCAATTTTCTCTAATGAATTTTCCTAAAGCTCCGATGACACGCTTATCCGCCCTCCCCATCTCCCTTCTACCTGCTTACAACCCCTTGGAATTGCCAAATTCACCGTCGTGTGATACCCGAGAATATTTTCTCGCTAAGGAAAACCTCGTACACTCCACGCGCTTATCACGATGACTCGTCATTAGCATAAAGACATTTAAAAAAAGAAATAGATATAGGGGATTGTATCTAATTCATTTTGCTTGGAATTGTATTCAGATGTATTCCAAAATTATTTCTCGGGAATGCTACAGAACGAAGCGTTTCGTCGAATTCATTCTTAGACCTACGTGCAATAACCATCCGGTATATAAATGTTCTTGGAAGAAAAGGCAGAAAATTGGAAAAGTCAATAAAAGGCGATATTACGTACCTAACGACACTGTTACGGGCGATGCCGTGAGAGGTATTTTCAAAATTATTCTCGCGAAACTTTCACTGTTCCAGGTAATCTTTCGTTTAGCATTGTTTTCTTCTTTTCACATTTTTTTTCCCCCATTCTTTTCCCAGAAAAATCATGATAACGAATAGAGAGGCCGAGCCTTTTGCGTGTCGCGTCAGCCGCACGGAGGCCTATCGAGAGGGGGCCTCTCACGTAAGCTCAGAGCATCTGGTATATAAAAGCTCGCGTGCGAAAGCTTCGTAAAGAGCATCCGATATCGCGAGTCTTATCAAACTTATCGACATTCGTTTAATGCCTTTGTGGCCAGAAATACCAATCGGGCATCGATGTCTTATTTGTATGATGCCAGAGAAATCGATAAGGGGTTTGTCGGCGGGACGGGGTCGGGGGAGAGTTTAGGGCCGATTGGCTGACGAGGTTTATTGCTTTAGTTGGATTTTTTTTTTCCTTTTTCTTGGATATATGAAAATTTTGAGAAAGCTTAGAATCTTTCTCGTATCATTTTACTTCTGGACTTTATCAACTTATTTTCTTATATTTCGACTCGTCTTGTTATCTTCGGTCTTTCCTTTTGAAAGATCACTGCTGGCTTAAAGGATCCCGTCAGTCTATCGCGTCACCATCTTTCTTATATCTGATTGGTCTCGACGCTTTTGAAAAATCTTAAAGGTTCTTTTTGAAAGACTCGACGTTTTTTAATGGCACGGTCTGGTATATGTGTACGGGTATATACCGGGTGTACGTGGTTACTTGGATATAATTTAATACGAACTTTTCAACCGATTCCTTTTAAATCATCTTTTCAGCCGAGACGAGCGTGAGACGGGTTCACTGAACTCCAGATCTTTGCTCTCGTTCTTATCACGCTAAATAACTACCAACCAATTACGGAAGCAACGAGTTTAATTGGCGCAGATGAACTAGGCATGCCTTTGGCCATTATTCGAGCTTTGGATCGAAACGTCCGTAGTAGTTTTTTTTCCTTTTTTATCTTAACTCCTTCGTTATTCTCAAACTAATTTTCATACATTCTCGTGATACTTGCCCATGGACAATTATAATGACATGAAATTTTTCTTTTTGTCTTTCAGCCACCCATTACGATGCTTGAAGGAATTGTGGAATTTTTAAACGCGAGTTGCTGAAAGGGCAACAAAATAAGGTAATCAAATCAAACTTGAATAAAATTCTTGAACTTATCGCCCTGGAATGGCTCGTTATGGTATTCGCGATGATTTATGATTTAGGGGTGGGATTGTTATTGAAAAAAAAAAAAATGAAAATTTCCGTGAAAAGCTTAAGCTGATACGAGCCAGTACGACGAATAGGCGGTACGTTGTGGAAATAACTGAATATTGATTAAACGTTCCACACGTAGACTGCGTGCAGGTAATTAGTAGATGTACGGAGTTTTAATGGCACTTTAATAACACGCAACATCAAATTATAAGGGGGTCGTAGACCCGCTCGTGTGATTACTTTAGTATGCAAAGTAATTTCGTATCCCCCCCCCCTCTCCGGTCCCTCCCCCCGCACTCCTCCTTCTGCCTCCACCAGCCACCGACAATTCGACTTTGACGACCCAACCATAGGATTAGTACTGGCGACACAAATATAGTTTGCCACGACAATAACTGTTTCTCGTATGATGGCAAAAGACCAAAAAGAAATGTTCATGCATAGTTCATAGTTCGAAATTTATTTTGCGGAGGACGATCAGAGTTACTGTGTTATCAGTTGAGCTCAAAAAAAAGGGAAATCTCGTGGAAGGAAAAGTTTCGAAATTTGATTTGCGGACTGTTATCGCTTTTTTGCGAAATTTTTGTTCTTTTATTCGCGACAATCGAACCGACAATAGTTTGACAGGTGGGAGTAAACGTTAATGTATGAGAGTCAATGATTTATTTACTCGGAGAATAGAATCGAAGTGGATTGATCGATTGATTTTCAAAATCGTCAAAACATATTTCGCCGAAGACGTTCGATATCTCGAAAATCTTTCGATGCACGGGAGATTTAAATTTTTGAGATGCGATTCAAAAAATGTATTTTTTTTTCAAGTCGAAGTGAAAACCATCCCCTTACAATGTTATACGTAGACACGTGGACGTCTATTGCCATCAACCTCATTAGAAGGCAAACCTTGGTATCGGTATTCGCCTATCGGTGGATGGAATTAATTGGTTTAATTAAGCTACCAAACTGATTATGGCTTGCGGTTGACATGGGATCAATACACGATCAATTCAGTGCATCTGCCAGACTACGGAAACTCTGCGTGGTTTCTATTGATACAGAGTCGGATATTAATTTTGTCCAAAGTGTCCGTCCACTACCCCCCATCGCTTCTACTATCCTCTTAACCATTAGAGGGCCGAAAGTCTTTAAATCAGCCCAATATTCTCACACGGGTCTACAATTGATTATACTTGTAACTTCCTATCATGAAATCTACGTGATTTCGTCAAAAGAGACAACCACCCCCTAAGGGTTGAATATAAAAATTGATCAACCTCTGCTACCACTCGACAGGGTTCATCTTCTTGATCCTGTTGGCTTTATGCTTCAGAGAGCCAAGTGCCAGGAATCGGCAGGGTTAATGGCTGGTGTAAATAACATGTTGGACAGGTTGTTCAATTTTGATATTTTAGGGAAGGGGTAGTAGAAGCGACAACGGGTAGTAGGACGACGCATAGCGTAAGAAATGAATATCATGTCTGATGTTGATTATAATGAAGAATTCGCTGGGTTAATTTCCTTTTCATTGAAATACCTCATCAACTATGGGTATCGGTGTAAACCAGCCTTTAGCTAATAATTTTCTCTAAATTACAGGTAGACTCTAATTAATTATCATTTCAATAACGCTCTACCTAACACTCATCTAAGAAGGGTAGTAATGATCTTAACATAATATTCAGCTACCCAGTCAAGATACCTGCTTCTTGATTGCTTACCTTATCGCGTATAGTAGGAATATGGCTTATCAAATTCGTGAAAAGTGCTTAATAAATATTGTCCCGATACATGATTGATTGCGATGAATTTATATTCCGCCAACAATGGACGCTCGCGTTTATTTATGATAAACGATCGGAGATGCTCCATTCTGTCACTTTTATTCAATCGTCCCTTTGCTAATAACCGATCAATATGTTATCGGATTTTCGTATCCTGTTGCCACAGAGCTCTCACCTCTGCCGAGAACGTTTCGCGTACAGTTCAGTAACCAGCACGTTACGTCCTCGCGTACCAACCGTATAGCTCTGAATATTAATCCATTCTCCCATTACATCAGTTTCGTCATGAAATCGAAGATATTATCCGCTTCGTCCATTCGCAGAAATGAAATTGGAGCAACTTCGCTCAAGTGGATCTATTATCAGTTGCATGACAAAAAAAATGAAAAACAAAAAAATCGTCCTAGCCCAAAGACGCGATCGGATCAGATTGGACCCAAGTGTCACGTGACTGAAACAATTCCCAGCCCCTGGTAAGTCCCCGTCACCCACGTGGACGATGACGTACATGGTACGTTTCTCAAAAGTCCTTCCGTCCGATTCTAAACAAGGGTAGTTTTTCGAACGCACGAGAATTTTTCACCTTCGTCCCGAGTCACGCGACTTGGGGTATCCAGAAGTCAGGTAAGGTTACGGTAGCGCACATACATTGCATTTTCTTCTGAATCCAAAGCGCACCGCCCTGCATCCATGGGGTTTGCATGTCTCGAGTTCTTGCAGTTTTGACGCGTGATTCCTCTGCGGGAATGGAACCCCCGTTGAGAGGCGTCCCGGGAAATAAGCTTCTGACTTTACCTCTTGACGGGGTTGGGGGGGAGGGGGTGGGTTCGTGAGGAAGGGCGGCAATGACTCCCTCTCCCTGTGTGCCGGTGCTAAGACGGAGAGGGGTGGGTAGGGGATGGAATTGGATGAGGGTAGTAGCGGCCGGAGAGTGGGTCGGGGGGAGGGGGTGGGGAAGAGGGGCGGTAGTACCAGAACCTCGAACTATGGCCGCCGACTACGACTGCTGGGGATGCAGAAACTCAGGGAAAATATCTCACGAATGGCAGATGCGATGTATTGTCTATGCATTTTCGTTGCTTCTCATGGTACATATATACCATATTTATATATATGCAGGTCTACTACGTGTATATGTATGTATATCACCTGCCGTCCCATACTGACTAAAACTGCTGGCTACGCGAAATACATTGGGCGTCTTGCACTGGGAATTCTTGTGCGGGCCTTCGTGTTATGGTGGATGCACAACGTACGGTTGCGAATCAGTTTAATGCATCGGTCTGTAGTCGCGAGAGGTTTTGTGAGTTTTAGTGTTGCGGGAAAGATTCTTTTTGGGAGTTTAGTATTGATTTTTTCTGTTTTTAGTCGATTTTTTTGTAAGTGGAACGGTCGACGAGATTACGATTATGAGTATCTTTTGTTTCTATTGATGAATTTCATGTTCCATATTGGTATTAAGGGCGAATTTTTTGACGCTTGGATGATAATGGTTGCTGATATTGGGTCTTTTAGGTCGATCAATAATTGCACCATTCTGCACTCGCGTGGAAGGATTTCAGTAGGTGGAATACCAATTGCTTAGATTAGGGTCATGATTTTAGAGTCATTGACTTTGCTGCTAGTGGCAACTTTACATTGGAGGCAGTCGCTGTGCTTGGGAGTTCGAAGTCGAGTCTTGATATTGGGAATGGAACATTTTTTTTTGATTAATTAGAATTTTGATTTTTCGTTGTTTCCGAATTATTTGGGTGCGTTATCCATGCGGTATGCTGATTATTCAAATATTTCGTGACGATTGGCCGATTATTAATTGACGAATTTGTACTTGGCGAATGATATTGTTTTAGCGTTAAACGGCAGGTTTATCTTTCATTAGGTTACGACTGATAACGTTTCTTGATTCCACAGTGAAATTTACTTCGTTTCCGTTTGTACGTGACTTCAGCCGTGGCACGGGGTAGTTTTAATGATCTCTCTGTTCCGATTGTAAGGAAAGCTCAATCGGCGTGTTTCTCTTGTTTCTTCTCTCTTAGGTTTTACTCTTTCCTCTTGGCGATTTTATCAGTGCGCGTTTATCGCAATTATCACCTTTGTTGCTGTTGCGACTGACTGGTTGATGTAATTCTTTGTTCTTCGTAGGGGTTGGAGCGCGTCTTGATTTTGGTTTTTTTTTTACGGATGACATTTGTCGGCGTAAAATTTTTGTCTGGCTCGTTGGCGACTAAGAGGGAAAAAATAAAGAAAATGACTCAGTAGGTCCGTTGACGCGTTTGACAATAATTTCTATTTTCCGTGAGCTATAATTAATGAGTCTTAATTAATCAAGACCTGCAACGAGTGACCCAGAAAGGTGCGCAATCATTTTTTATCCGGGTTTACTGTTACGCACCGGCTGTTAGGGGGTTAACCAGGTCTGATGTATTGAAAATAACCCGTGCTTGTTATCTGGACAGTTTATCAAATCCATCATTCCACCCTATTTGTACAGTGTGTACGTCTGGCTACCCTGTTCGTGAAAACACGGATAGGTTATGCGTAAACGAGGTAGAATTTTCTATCCACTGTCGCACAGTGGCTAAACAGTCCTCTACTTTGGTTTCCTGATTTTCGGTAAAACGGGACGGGTAGGCGTGTAATTCTTTTGTCATTTTCGAAAATTGCGTAACGACTTAACCGACGATGAATAAATTGATCAAATTTACTGGGTAAAAAAAAAATTGAAGGACGATAACGAAGTACGAAATTTGGAGTGAAATTGTGTCTTTTCCCCAAATTTTAAATATTAACATCAATTGATTCGAGATATACACAGTGATAGGTAGCATCCCTCCCACCGTAAGTATTAAGGAGAACCTCATTATTTTATATTTTGACGTTATAAGCCATATTTACGAGAAATTCAACGTTCGTTCACTCCCCGTTCTGGATATTAAGGGAGAGACCCGTAATATTCGTCTTGCCTGGATACGCCATCCCCGACCTCCTGGATTTTCTTTTGTTTTACTGCCAATTTGCCCGGGTGGATTTTTTTTTGGCAAAATATAAAATTTAATTTTATTACCTTGGATTATGCATATTACCTATTCTCTCTGCATCTTCTCCCTCCCATTTCCACTCCTCGAACCACCGACCCACCTATCCATACGTACACAAACGCGTGCTCATCTTCTTTATTATTCACAGTTTGCTCCTCCCTTCATGAAGACTTACTTTCTTCCATTCAACCCCCTATGGTAGGTCCATCCAGCATCCCCTAAATAGTAGGTAGGGCGTAGAAAATTATTTCTCATCGGTAGGGAATGAATGAACCCCCTGAACCACCTAGGTCAGATCCACATGGACAGGAATAGACCGTCGAGTAGGTACTGGCTGTAACCTCTAGTATCCGGGGTGCCAACCCCCTGACACTCTGACCTTGAGATAGCTCAGGGGTGCGAATCAGGAAACGGCAGGAGCTACTTCTGAGTGAGTGACGAGCAGTGTAGAGATAATCTAAGTGAGGGTGTGATGGAGCGGTGGCAGCTTGGGCTACAAGGGTTGTCAGTCCCATGATGGATGGACCAGTTGTGCAGAAGGTTTTCGTCCAAGAAGAGGATGCTCTCTTCTGAAGAGGATTCTCTCTTTTTTTTTCTTTAACACCTTCCCTCTTCCCTTTCTTGATTCCTTCCTCGCTCCTTCTCCATCGACCATTTCGCACGGGGTAGAAAGAAAATTCCACCTCTGCGCTATTCTCCACGCAATATGTAGAAGCAATCCTTAACGCGCCACCCCTTCGCCCAGCAGTGGAGCTTCTATCGCTCGCTTAGCGAAACCCCATGCTCCCGGTATTCGCTTTCGGCTGCCACTTCGCCTCTGGAAGCAAGCAGTACATTCGCGCCCTAGTTCCCAAGGGATGATAGAAGCCCACCCCCCCGCGCGCCCTGTGTCATTACTTACCCCCCCCCCCCCCCGAGAATACCATTTAAAGTCTCAGGCGTGTCTGCAAGTCCCACTGTCTCTACGTTTCTGTTGACAAGATCAAGCAGTCACTGGCTGCGGCATCAATTTCTGAAATCGAATTGCAACTATGCATTGGTTATCAGTGATTTCGTATTTCCTTATCATTGTCGAATAATCTGACTGATATCAATTTATCAACTACCTCGAAGACGTTAAATTGATTGTTTCGTAAAATTTTTATTGTCAGCTTAGAGGCAGACGCTAAATCCGGTAATTGATTTCTAAATACGATTTTTCGTTTTATACCCTGTGTTTAGCTTGCCGTATGTTCAAGTATATGTAGATTACAGCGCTTTTGCCGACAGTTATGGAGTTTCAGCTGGACGGGAGAGCTGCTGGTTGGTCAGACTGAAAAATGCAACGGGGGACAAACTCGTAAATGTTCTGGGCTCTGGTCTGTATGACGGTTAAGGGGTTTGGTTAGAGAGGTTTTTCAGGGATGTTCTAGGCGCCGGTGGTGGTCGTGGTTGGTGGTGGTGGTTCATTGGTCGGTTGGCTGGTCGTTGGTGACCATCGTGTTTGCGGTGGCGGCCATCCCGGTTCACGGTAATAAATTTATTTTAAAAAGCGCTTTTGTTTGCTGCTTCCCGTGCGTTCGCATTATGCAGGCTCTCTAGGTGCAATCCTTTTGGAAGGAGGTAACGGGAGGAGTAAACGGGAGGGGGTGGATGACGAGTGAGGTGGTTGCTCGGTCGGTTGCTCGGGGGGGTCCGTTCGAAGGGTGGAAATAAATAAAAATACAAAAGCCGAGGGGTTTGAATTTTTCTAAAGAATTATTACCGCGCGAGTAACGGATACACGGTACACTAGTAAATTTATACGAGCTAAAGTCCAAAGGCTCATTTGCATTTGGGTTATTACATAAAAAAAAAGTTTTTCTTGTAAAGGATTTTTTTTTCATAAATAATACCCTCGGTATGATTATTATCAGTAATTTTCATCGGGTTTTTTTTTATCACAACCGTTGAAAAATAAAATGAACGCTCTTACAGCGTCAGCGATAAACCGGAAACGAAAAACAAGCCGCGAACGTCGAGATCGACCATTGGCCGAGCAGCGGCCAATCTGCGAGACCAGCCGGGACTGTTCCGTGGTAATCCGTCGGTGATATATTTTCTGGATTTTATGCAAATATCCTGCATATGTCGGGCACAGCGCGGCGGGACGATATTAAATTTGCAGGGAAATGCGCGAAAATAAAGCAAAAACCGGATGGGCCGTGGGGTTTGCCGGCAACGAACGGTGTACGTGGGATATAAATATATGGTGGTGGGAGAAACTGTACCAGTGTCACGTTGCCTCGTTGGGGAAGGGACGAGGAGGGGGAGAGGTGGTGGATGCCTGGATTTGCTTGTTTCCGCGACATGCATTGTTTACCCGACGCGATTTCACGTTTTCGCACAACACTGTTTTCCACGCTCGCGAATATACATTACGTCATCCAGGTACGAGCATTAACATTGGCGGACCAAAGTTTGGCGGGGGCGGTCAGTATCCGAGTGCGATACAACGTCCCTGTACAATGTAAGTGGGAGTGAAATGGGGGGTCGGAGTAGAGGAGCAGGGTGGCCGCAGAGGGGAGGAGGAGACGAAGGAAATTCGGTCGTCGCGTCGGTGATGTCAGATATTGAGAATTAGTGAAATTTGTCGCAACGATTTTATCCTGTGGAAATTTATAGTGAACTTTGTGTATAAATATTTTATATTAATTTTTTTTATTTAATTGCCTCGATTTCCAATTATCATGTTCCTTCGGCCCGCGTCCTAGTACACCTGTGTGAAGTCAGCCCAGCATTATTCGAATTTTATAATTTTGAAAATTGTGCTGAATTATGCTACATTTGGGCTAACTTGTGCCGTTAACCGGAAGTCGATAACATTAACGGTTTCCAAAAAGATTGAAAAATTGTTGTGGTAATCCTTCGATCGTGTTACTCCATAAAATCCGTGACAATCAGAATTTCGAAAAACTAAATATTGTGCTGTGTTGTGCTAGGCGAGCACAACAAGTTTCTCGTATGGCAAAACCTTCCCAGAGCAACCCTTCACGGCTATTCCCTGGGTGTGTAATTTTGCGTTACTCCGAAACCATGAAAACCAGATTTTTAAAAAACTAAATGTCGTGCTGTGTTATGCTAGACAAATAC
>JARQTH010000357.1:268802-379773 GCA_030142595.1 Trachelus iudaicus | reverse complement strand
TCCCTGGGTGTGTATTTTTGCGTTACTCCGAAACCATGAAAACCAGATTTTTAAAAAACTAAATGTCGTGCTGTGTTGTGCTAGACGAGTACAACAAGTTTCCCTTATGGCAAAACCTTCTCAGAGCAACCCTTCACGGCTATTCCCTGGGTGTGTATTTTTGCGTTACTCCGAAACCATGAAAACCAGATTTTCAAAAAACTAAATGTTCTGCTACGCGAGCACAACAAGATTAACGGCACCAATTAGCACTAATGTAAGACAATTCAGCACAATTTTCAAGAATAAAAAATTCGAAAAGTGCTGGGCTAACTTCACACAGGTTCCTAGTACGTGTACCGTTATGAACGTTGAACCTTTGGTCGTTAAGCCTTATCTATAAAGTTTCACGAAATTGGGTAACATGGAATTTCTCATGGGGCGGTTTTGGTGCCTATGGTGTTTTGGATCGAGAGTACTGTGTCTGGGTACCATAGGCGTCTATGTGTATGGTGGTGCGAAGCTGATTTTACGTAGCCATTGCCATTGCATATGTAGTGGACGATGTTTTGGTCTATATGGATGATAACGTAGACAGAGTCCGAGATAAAGCATTACGATGGGGATGATATGTAAAGGAGGTTGGTGTGTTTGTGGTATCAGAATCTCTGAGGTGTATATGTCATTTTTGAACGCTCGAGGGCGCCAGTGTCACGTGAACGCGACATTAGGGTCTCCCATTAAAGTTGAGAGGCGCGTGATACCCTCGCGTTGAAAAGTTAACCGAGGGTAGTCTTGGTCGTTTTCTTTATATTTTTTTTTTTTACTGGAAAACAAGTGGAAAACTTTCGCGGGCCGATTGTCGGAGCTGGAACGTAAGAGGAAGTGTCTCGCGTAGCCGTGAGAATTTTCTTTCTTGGCCGAAGGCGGTGGAAACTGCCTCGAGGGAAATATAATAATACGGGAAATTGGATGTAACCGTGAGATTCAAAGTCCCACATTATTGTTTGTGGAATTTCTGTTGGTTGATTTTTTGGCCAATGGTGTCAAAGATAGGATACAGTGGTTTTTGAAGTAGCTAATAAAAAATTGGTAAATCGCATTGATTTTTGCGAAGAAAATAATATCGTGGGGGGTTGAAGTCAAATTAGGTCAAGGAAACGAAGGGATGATTTTTGGCATTCTTTTTTTTGAAAAGTCTCTGTCTTCGCACGTGGTTTACGTCGTTGAAGAGATTTCTGGTTTTCTGACTTTCTGTCCCGACGGGAGGTCTCATCTAATCAGGATGAATGGGCTTGCCTAGTAGCCCTGCTGTTACTATGGCCAACAACTTATACACCCTCTTCACACCCTTGCCGCCGACCGAGCCCGCTTGTCATCG
This sequence comes from Trachelus iudaicus, assembly GCA_030142595.1. Lineage (NCBI taxonomy): Eukaryota > Metazoa > Arthropoda > Insecta > Hymenoptera > Cephidae > Trachelus > Trachelus iudaicus. Next base: position 378,413 of record JARQTH010000357.1, on the reverse strand, counting down.
GTCTTCATTATAAAAGAGAAGCAACCCCGGACTAAATCTCGTTTACCCCCTCGAGCCTGCGACGTTCTACCGTATCGTACCGAACCCTCCCCAACAGTTACCCTCTAGACAGTGCCACCCTGTATTATTCCCATTCGCGTTAGTTCCACGCATTAGAAATCCAACGTGTTATGCTACCCTTGTATCATTCTCTTCCCTAGAAGCCATGACCGAGTACAGGCTAGGATCCATGCAAAATTCCGCCCCCGTTCGTCCCCATAGGGAGAGACTCTGCTGAAATATCAAGCGTCAGCAAGGGATGACTTTGCTCTCCAAGCCAATCATTTCTTTCCGAAGTAAACTGCCCGACAATCTTTTTGGACATCTTGGGGGCTGTTTACCCTCTTCTTAAACTTTTCGAAAATTCACCAACACTTTCCTGTCTCTACCCTCCGTTCAATCTGTACAAAGATTTCGGTATCGTTCAATAGAAAACGTATATCTATAAATTTTCTTACTTTTTCGGTAATTTTTCTTCTTCTCAATTAACTCGTCTATGAATTATCTTTTTAACAAACCCACGATCTCTTGACTCTGTCGTTCAGGACTCCAAGTAGCTGGTGTCGCTCTTAAATTAAAAGGGCTAAACACCAGTAGAAAATCCGCATGTCCAAAGTGGCCAGAGGCTACTTGTTTAAAGTAACTTTACGCGAAGCGGGCTTTTGTTAGTCCTGAACAGTACTCGAAGTCGAGTGTATCCTCCTGGCCTGTCATCTTATACCGCGGTATAGGTGGCAACACTGGAAGCACGTTTTCCGTCCCCGTTCTTTATTTCTTCCTTTCCTTCATTCTTTTTCAAGACTTTTCCTCCGCTTTCCCTCCGCTTGGTCCACCCCACGATACCCACTGCTCCTCCCACCGACCAACCTATTCCCAAGAAAGTATCTTTTTCCTCGATAACTTCTTTTCTTATTTCTTTCGTTTCTTTTTTTGCTACCCTCCCTCCCACCCTCTCCTCATTCGTTCGTTCCTCCAAACTAACCCCCCATGTTCCTACCCCTCGTCTCTCTGCCACATCCGGCCAGACTGTACTTCGTAAAACGATAAACCGATTGTCGCAGTCGACGAAGGGCGAAGGTTCGGAATTGACTGTAAGAAATTTTTTTTCTATTTTTCTTTTCTTTTTTTTTACCAGCGTATCCTTTTTGTTTCCTTTCTTCTTGCCTCTGCTGATAAAATTGATGAACGCCACGGGAAACCACGAGAGATTCTCGTACGTCGCAGCGTCCTTCGGCTGCTGTGCCACCGAGAATTTAATCTAGCACTGCTATGAGGGATGGCGCATTCCCCGGAGAAAAGTCTGATTTCGCAACAGCTTTATTTTCGTATGAGAAGTAAAAGCCGTAAAGGTTCGCGATTGGATTAGAACGGGTTCTTCGTGTGTGTTCAAGTGTTTCGTACGTATGCTACGGCATTGCTCTTGGGTGACTTTAACGAAAGCTCCCAATCTCCCTCTGGCGAGAGCAGAGTACACCGGGAGACAACTCTAATTGAGAAAATTACAGGGTTTGACGATGAATTAAACGTTGGCGTAATTAATTTAATAGCGAAGCCCAGCCCTGGCTCTGCTTCATCGGGTAAGCCAAGGATAAATTTCCAAGGGGTAATTTTAAGGTGAAAGCAGATTTTCAAAATTTTTGTATGCGGACCAATGTTTTTCTCTCTTTCCCGAACGCCCGTGATACGTCATATCCGTTTGATGATACAGTACAGACTCCAGCCTCGAGTGTCTTTGCTACGCTTCTGTGAAACATAACGAAGTTCGTTTGAGGAGGCTTTACAATTTCTCTGCTTTAATCTCTGGCATTTGCTTCGCATGAATATTTAATCCTCCTGCTCCGAGTGTAACCTGATTTTCTCTTGGAATATTTTTCAGTCGACCCATCCCCCACCCTCTCCTCCCCCTTTCGACGATCCCCCACGTTCCTCTCTGACCCCCAGCACCCTAAGGTAAACTGCGACGATCGGTCACGATCAGGGCCCAAGATGTCTGCTAAGTGCTGCGCATATTGTCTTGACACTATTAACACCCTTATTATGAACTTATTAGAAGGTGGACTTTCTATCCTGAGGGGGTTGGGTTTAAGGGTGGGTTGTCGTTTTCGTCGTAGTAAATTACCTTTCCAGATTCGTTGATGGATGATACTTGGGTAGGACTGCACACGTATGCTGTAGGTACGTGAACCTTGTTTTGGATGAAGTCACCCTTATACGTAGTCATCTTTTAGAACGTAGATTTCTACCCAACTCTGCGCCCTGCGACTCGTCACGAGCGTCGCGACGCTTGCTCTAACAATCTTTGGATGATTTTTTACGTTTTCATATCGTATCCAAGATTGACACTGTTTTTCGCCTTTGAACAATGACCAATTGGAGCCAAGCTCAGGGATGGTGGATTTACTTAGATTTTACGGGAATTACCCCTTTCCTGGTACATTGCGCCATCTAAATATTTGTTCATCCCCTTGAGACGTCGTTTGGTTGGTTTCATTTGGGTTTTCTTGAAAATAATCTGACTGTACGTCATACATACAATTATGTACTTTAGACCGTATACTGGTTTGATTTTTTATATAATCTTATGTATGCAACCGTTTTTTTTTTTCAAGGATCAGGGCAAAGTCATTAAATGAATATAACAAGTGAAATTGATTCGAGGATGATTCAAAGGTACTATTATATCTGAAAGAGCAAAATCCCACTTAAAAGTTGGTCATTATATTTGAAGCTTTCGTTATGGGATAGGAGTGGAGTCTCGTTATGTTTTCAATGCTCAAAGCATTATATTTTTTTTCCCCTTCTGCTACCTACAGGAAGATAACTGCTTATTGCATTGATACTTGTACATAGGGTTGCAGGAGGCAGTAAGATACTCCTGAGAATGGCTTCGCGGTATTATGCTAATTTCGTTAAAGTAAGGAGCAGGTCAGACTGCAGGTAGGTAGGTAGATAGGGGTAGGTACTAGACCTTGTGATATCGTATTAGGATAATGATAATAATAGCAAGGGTTGAAGGAAATTCCACCATCGGGTTGGCTTACCTTGTAGTGTTTATTAGACGATTTATGTTCCACGTGGGTAACTCTTGATCGAGTTTATTTATTTTTGCATTTTCTTTATCGACAAGTGACGATCGATAAATGATCGATTTAATTAATTTTATCTATAATTCGCGTGGACTGGATATTGAGTTTGAAAATTTTTATCGAGTTTCCGATCTCGTAGCGATAACGCCAATGAGTATGAATTTATGTAGGCGAATCGGTTAAATAGTTTTTATTTGGTTAGGATAGGTCAGATCTCTACCGATTATATTTGTACGTTTATAATTTATACGTTTAAAAAAGTTTTTTTTCAAGATTATTTAATGCTGTCCGAAGTGCTGATGTTGTTGTAGGGTGAATTTTCGATGATATCAATAGGGGTAGGATGCACGAGAGCAGAGCCGTACGATTTTATCAATTCATCCGGGGAATTTGATCAAATTTATTAAACGAGCATCCCTGATACACACACGTATATCTATATAATATATCCACATTACATTCCTGTATGGATAAATGCCAATGAAAATGACTGTAAAGCGATGCATTAAATTTTTTATAATGCAAATGACACACGAGTGTTGCACCCTCTAACGCTCTTACTAATTACACGGAACGGCGTGGAATGTGATTTTAAAGTATTTCACGTAAACGACGGGACTCGCTGTATACGTTATCTAATTATTAAGTGGAAATCCTCGTGAGATAATAACCACGTGAATTAGTCGTGAAACTTTGAGATCCTCATTCGCCCGTCAATGCCCCTTGCCGTTCGGATCCTTGAGAGCAAGTAAATTTCCACCGGATACGCCTAACGGATTATGATAATGTAGTCTGCTCTAAACTCTGGAAAATTTTCGAGAGAAGCGCCCGCCCGCACATAAATATGGAAGAGCCTGATTGAAGGGAAAACGCGGATAATAGACGACGAAAGTTTTACCAAGAGGGGGTTCGTGTCGCTGGGACGTCTACGGGACTAGGGATCACATACGGTTGAGGTTTGGTACTTTGGGTCGCTGGAGGGGGTGGTATTGAGGCTGGTGTCTAAGACGGCCCAAGGAGAGGGGTGGGAAAGTTTGAGAAAATATTATAGAATCGAGAAGAGAGAAAACGGAGCGAGGAGGTTGATAGGTGAGCAATTTTTTAAATAGGACTGGAGGGGATGACTGGGGGACGCGAAGAAAGTCAAGGTTGGTCAGAGGAAGCCATCCGGGTTTAAGGGTGAAACGAAGTAGGTGGAACCAGCTGCGGTAAAGATTGCTGCGTAACAGCGTCCTCGTTCTTGGTCCTGGGCCGATGAGAAATTTGCCCGATGATCAATAACCATCCCGTAGAGTTATATCGCGTCGTCTCGCGTACCCCCGGCATTATGATAGAAGGTTTGTAGCGATGGGTAGGAACCACTTGAGAACATAATTATTTGGTGAAGCAGCCCAGGTGGCTTACACGGCTGACTGATTTGTGAGGATCGTTCGAGTAATTTTCGCCTGGGGTTTGAACGGAGCCTTTTCATCCCCTATTGTTGTTCAACAGGTAAGGCGGGCACGGTTGCCATTAATCGTGAGTAAAAAATTGTTCCATGGAACAATTTGGATTTTCTTATTGAATTGAGAAAATATTTTTTCCGATCTTGTAGCATATTTTTGGGGCATTTCGAAAAACCGAACTTTCAAGATGAAATCTTCGTCACCGTGCAATCTATTAATGACGGAAGTCGTTCGGGTGCGATTAGAATGCCAACCGGCTTAGCGTGCTTTTGCAGGGATTGCAGTTGGCGTCGCGCCAGCCTGCTAAGTGGTCCACGTTTTCCACCGGCGACGACGTCGGCGTCGAGGCTGGCGTCGTGGCTGCATCATCCGCGGCACTTCCGCAATTTCTACCTTCTCGCGGAGCACGAGAGTCGTTGGGCCGTCTTTTCTTGCGAATCCACAGTTAGTCCGGGAAGTGGAGTAGTCGCGGCTGCCGAACTTTGGATGTGGGGTGGTTGGTATTATTGATCGTACCGCAACCCACCCCCTGCCGGCCTCCTTTTCTATAGGTATTAGTAGGTTGGTACCAATGGCCATGAGAAAGCAGAAATTTCATGGCTCTTCGGAACGACTGACCCAGTGTCAGTTATGGGTAAGGGGGGTTGGGCTGCCACCAGCATTCCAGGGTTTCAGACGGGTGGGGTCAAGGGTTGCGAACTTACCGTAATTAATATAAGGGCTCGCAAGGGCCTATGCGTTATCGATATTCCGAACTGTAATTACAACGTAAGAGGGGACGCTTACGACAAGAGCTCCACTTCGACTGAGGTTAAATTTTACGAAAATTAGCCTCGTTAAACCCGAACCACCCTCTCTCCCATCCTCTTTGACAGGAGCGGTACGTGCTGGGTAGATACTGCAGTTATATTTTACACGTAAAAATTCTAAATGCTCTTTGCCGTCCCGCTGGCAACAAGAATCTCGTTATTATTACCGACTGCGAAATTGTGTATCTGTGCTAATTAATCTCGAAATTGAGTCGAGCTAATCTCCTACGTGCAAGCCACCCTCCCAGGAACGAGTTAACGTACCACCTGCCCAAATTTAATACAGCGCCGCACGCGTACCTACTAGTTACTCGTACTTGTGCTATAGCGAATCCAAATGCCGAGGGTACGTATCAAACTACCCCTACGTAGCTTACCAATACACACGTCCTTTACGTATATTCACGGTAAACCAGTAGACTTTGCGCTCCAACAGTTTCCGTGCAACAATTACAGTATAATTACGCGAACCAGTGTTAGGGGGTGTGCGTGTGTGTCTTGTGTTGGGTCCGACGCAGGGGGTGCACCGGTGTTAAATTCCCATTGGGAATTTACATCATTAGCGAAATAACTGATTTGGAAAATATATTTCGAAATATAGTATATCTATACGTAACAGTGAATTTCACTTTTCAAATTCATTCTCTTAACGTTTACAATCACCCTGCCCTATCTCCCTTCTCCCCTTCTCACTTTCTCTATGCTAATATTATCGTATTTCGTTGAGTGACTGCCTATCTACTCGCGTTTGTAGTGTATATATATATATATATATATATATATATATATCTTTTATGGATTCCCTGGATCCCTGTCTTGTGTATATATATATTCTCTATATCACGGTCTAGTCTTCACACCCGGACAGTTACCAATAATTATAACAGACCGGTTCTGTTCAGTCAGATACGCTGCGCATCCCTTGACACTGGTTTGCTTTGAATAGCTGATGGCCAGTGGAGTGAGTCCAGAGATATCCAATGGCTGGGTTTGAGTAGTCTCTACGTTCTCCGCAGCATCCAGGCTCCAGGCTAGTACGGGCAGAGCCAGCCAGTGCTCAGGACGTCGTACCGATAACTTTACAATGCGACAATGCTGCCCTGTGGATCAGACGGGGAAATCTGCTTAGTAAGCGACCATATCCAATGGAGACATTACGTGGAAACCAGAATCGTTATGGGATACATATCAGATCAGTGCATTTCGTCCTTTTTTTGTCGCTTTTCTAACGATCTAATCCCGTGCCCGTGGGTAAGCTGGAAAATGTAGGCTGGATATTGGAATATGGTCGATGTAGGTATTTGTATTGATACAAATGCCATAGGATTTATTTTCCGTGTTACATTTCAGCAGTTTGATACGCGAACAGAGGTATCTTTTTTTTGTATTTCTATGACTTTAATTGACAGTATTTTTAGGGCTTATATTCTATCGTTGAAATTAAACGTGCTTTACGTCAATTCGTGTAATATCAGTAAACAGATGAACCGATGACGTTCGAAGTCCGCAAGATAGTTTGACAAGTGGAAATGGAATATGTAAAATTAATTGCTGGTAATTTTCGTAGAAATTGATTTGGAAATTCATTAATCGTTTGCTATTAATTCCCTTGTTGAAATTATGACCGGGTCGAGCCAAGGCGCTGGTCACTGCCGGCTAATCAGACTTTGCTTAGGTAACCCAAACAGGGCCCCACATCCAATGTTACGGTTGCGCTGAGTTGGGCCTGACAAGGCAGTCTAGCCAGGACCAGATTTGAATTTTCTTAAAATGTGAACCTGCGATTATCGGGATGCTGGAAGCAAGACCTCTATTCATTGAACCAGGACCAATTTATGAATTTTACTTCGATTAGACTGAAAGTCTAAATGCTGACCCTTATCTAACCAGGCACTAGCTAGTCTACCCTCAAGTTAAGAAATTGCAGCTTTCCCTAAATATTCTGATGAAGCCCTGTCCAATATCTGGACACGTGCAGTTTGGTTTCTACCAGAGTTGACGGTATCTAAGTGACTTTTAATTACAGAATAACTAGTTAACCATTTATTAGTTGTTTTTAATAATTACCAAAATCGAACGTCTATACTTATCAATAATAAAGCTTTTGCCACTTTCACTAGAATAATATTGTTTTACCTAATTCAACTGTAACACTACATATATGTATATAGCTTGATTAAGTTCACTGAATTCACACTACTCAGTATGCTCCCCAGATTCCTTCAAACTAAACAACAAACAAATGTCAATATCCATTGTCATTCATACTACAGTAAGATATTGATCCAGAACGGAGTCTAAATTGAACTCAGGGATAACCCAATCGATACCCAGTTAGATTATCCAACAAGACAGGCTAGCAGTTTTGCTTGAGTTTTCCTAACGAAGTTTAGACTCTCCAAGCCAACCCAATCTAATCTCAACGTTAACCCCCGGCTCATTGTACCAGCCTCCAATTTTCCTGATAACGTAAAATTGCTTGTTGGCGCATATAATAACAAGTGGGATGCGTAACCCGCTGCGCCATCTTGTGCAACCTCACCGAAGCAAAATTTAGTGCCATTATCAAGACACAAGGTGTAACTAGTCCAATTAACCTGAACAATAACGCATCGTTGGAGAAAATAATCTAATTAAAATCTACCGGTACCTGTAACGGCTGAAGCTGCTTCATTACATGATTATAATTAATTTCATCCAATCTGTTTGAAACTAATTAACACGATCGATCGACATTTTATAAAATCAACAAACGGTCAATCAAAACTGTCCAATTAATTATGGGTTATTTTCTTTGGGTTCTGATAATTGTTACCAACAATGATTTACATATTATGTATTTGTAATTGATTCCTGTTAATTAATTCGTTTCGATCGATCTAACTTTATCTTTAATCTTTTCCTGTACACGGAATCCTTTTGACACTGTCTACAGATCCAATTAACGAATGGAGGAGTTCGCAGTTGGGTTTGGCTCTGCCGTGCCGGTCCTACCGGAAAAGTCTTTTCAGGTCGATTACGGTTTTAACGTTGAGTCAACCAAAGGGTCTGGTCAATTAGGCTAGGGCAAGAGGAATCAGTTTAGCTAACTAGGTTACGTCGCTTTTACAAGATTGAAAACGTCCCTGCAAAAACCTACGACATATGGACCAAGGAGACTGACTAGGGGTTGAAGTCCGACGATGGTCAGACAGGAAGTAGGAAGACAGTGAATACGTAGACGCGTCCATGTAGAAGGAAAAACGCATAGGTCAACGGGTATGTGGTCAGGGGGTGGAGGGATGAAACAGAAAAGTGATTACGTGACAAATGAAATTTGTGACAAGGACCATTTTCAACGGGAAACAAAACACAATGAAGTCGTACGTGCGTGGAAACGCTGCTCGTGTTTGCGTAACATTGATCCAATTGTAATGTCACTGATTGAAAGGTCAAAGTGAAATGTCTATAGGTTCTCATTTAAATTCCACGAATAAACCCTATTTTTATCACCGCGTTGTGTACGTATTCTCTGTGCACGTAGGGATCGTGTATGGATTCTGCTATGAAACTCCTCCCGAGCCTTACGTAATATATCGCGATTAAAAGGTATTAATTAATCAAATTTTCGAATTGATGTGTTTATTGGTCCACAGGTTCGGGACGGTGGAATTGGCTTAAGTGGAGTTAGGCTCTTGAGCGTTTACAATAATCAAATCTACGATAACCTGTTTTCTTCAGTTCCCGGTGACTGAGGGGCGCGTGAGATAATTTTGAAAGATTTTTTTTAAGAAAAATTCGCTAGCATTTATTTATCCGAAAATTTCTCTTGGACATCCTCTCTTTAATTTCTCAATAGTATCGGACTATGACAATCGATTGTACGATTTTATTTCAAGCTTTGTTAATTTTCTTTGTTTTTTTTTCTCTTATCATTCGTAATGCCCGTGGCGTGGCTGTTTATCTGAGTTATCCTCCAGCCATTTCCGTCTGTAACTTGATCAATAATAATTGGCCGGATTATCGATAGGATATGGTTATGGGAAGTGCGAAGCCTCAGGCTCGTACCAGTAATCTCCACTCTGATTGCATTTGACGCATCATTGAGCGGAATGATGGAGACGCCTAAGCGCGATCTCGAAGTGACAAGGGCTCGCGGCTGGCATTATTCATCCTCTCGTCATAGTAGTGACGCAATCGACGATTCCCTGAATTCGATCATCCCAATAGGGACGATATCCTACGGGATTTAACAGAATTTGACGTTATCGCTTATCACTCAGTGTCCGTCGTGCATGATCGTTTTTTTCTGGGGAGCGGGGTGGGGATTTAAATGGAAATTGAAGTTCTGAAATTTTCAGCTCAAATACTTTATTTGCATATATGCGTTTTTATTAGGTGAATTCTTTTTTTAAGGAAGATATTTATCGGGTCATTAAGTATGAATCGTCCACTTACCTCAAGTACTTTCAGTTCGAAATCATTTCATACTTAATGTTTTAATACTTCGCTCAACTGTAAAAAGGGACAGTGATAACTGGCTGCAAATTTTCGCAACCCTTATTGCGTCTATTGGCGAATTTTTAATTGAGCTCTCCTAGCGTGGCGTTCGGCGTTGAAAAAACGAAACCTGTGAGAACCACTTGGTATGCTGTACCTTCTACCCCTATCATCCCCTATTGATTTCGGATACCTATCCACTGTTACTTCGCCGCCAACCCCTTTCTCTGCTGGTTCTCGTTAAATTGAGAAGTTTCGCAATATTAATCATTCGCGTGGCCAAACTCGAATAACAAGATCGTCCCTTGTGTATTGGAGTTCGTATTACTTATTTCTGCGTATCTATAAATGTGTCTGATTTCATGGTACGATTGTACTTGGTTTTTTATTTTTTTTTTTTTTTTAATAACGCCGACAGACATTTTTTCTCATTATCATCTCGTGTCTGCTTGCAGGAGGGAAAAATTATTTAAAAAATGTTTTCAAAATTTAAACGTATCTTTCTGTAAATAATCGCGCACCTTTATTCTCTTCAGTTTCCAGCTTCTTAAGATTGAAGCAATCGTAGGGTGGAGTTTAAGGGTGGGACGCTACTTAATTGAGTCAGCCTTAATGGAAAAGTTGGCTTATTTATTCCGGCAGTACTTATTGCCCGAGATGGTTAATTTATGGGTCTTGAAGCAATTTCGGATTTTTTACAACTTTTTTTTTTCCTTTCCTGAGTAATTAAACAAAAATGCGATTACTCCGCGTCGCTGTTTTAGAATAGCGAGCACGTGGATTCTATGGTGAAATTTCATTGACCTTTTTTTTTAAATCGTTTTCCTTCTTTATTTCCTTCACCCCAATGGAGAGTTTCTCCGAGTGGCGCCGTGAGAAATGAAGGCGGGGGGAATCGATGGGGAAATCAAAGGTCAAACGTGAATCAGGAATTCCCGTGAGTTTCTTCATTAACATTTTTTTCAATCTCTGTCGATTTATTTTACAACCCCCTTTTTTTGTCACGTGTTACTCGATATCTGAGTGTGTAAATTGATCAAAAAAAAGTTTTTTTTTTTATTACGTCACTGTATAATAACAATAGACGTCATCTGGAATTAGCACTTTGAAGCAATATCGTTGACATTTTGAAGTAACGTGTCATCGGCAAAATTACCTTTCCCCAAATCAGAACTTTTAACAATGCATACGTCAGTTTACTTCTTTAATACATTTTCAAATTGATTTTGGTCTTCGATCGAAATTCGAAACTATTATCTACTCCTTGTCATACGTAGGTACTTGCGGGAACAGTAGCGCCATCTCTGCTGTCATACATCTTTACCCAAACTCTGTTCCACCCTAAAATCCTGTCGACAGTTGAGAGTCCTCTCATTTTCAGATCCTTTACGACAAGTATAAGGGAAAAGTTCATCCATGGCAATGAGTTATTTAAAATTAAAAAAAGCTGAGAGATTGTTCGAAATTTCAATAGTAAAGATGAATACAATTTTTTATATTTTTTATATCCTACACCCGATTACCATCATACAAAATAAGATCGGGTAAATTTGAAATGATTAAAATTTACTCAAATTAACGAAAGTGCCATGCAATCACTGATTCCCTGTGTCTTATCTCGAATTAATTTGATAAACGGATTCTTATTGAATTCTCATATAAAATTTGTATTCGAATCTTTATTTTTTTTAAGTCTCCCATTGCTCTGTTACTCGTGAAATGGTTCCTCACCCTGTCGAAGGAATCTTAACTGTCAAGGATAAGATGGAGTCCTTTGTCGAGGAAGATCGGGAGCGTAAAGGCTGGTTCATTGTCGGATGCTGACTGGTCTCGGTTTTTATCACTGTTCCTTGGGGAATTGGGAGACAGCTAGGACGTAGAAAAGTAGGTTCACCGTCATTCTGTACATTTGACGGGTCCCAGAGGGGACATCGGTAAACTGACAGCTCATCTACTTCTTCCACCTTTGGTAAGGTTCGTTCCAACTTACGTGCGAGGAGAAAAGAAATCCTAGTCATTTATCGCTCACGAAGATAATTTGACTATTGACAAAAAAAAATCAAAATAATTTTTTTTCATCCACCACCCTTATAGACGTAGATTCGCATAGCCAGAGTCTTTTGGACCCTGATATCGAGTATCGGCATTTATTGCCCTTGACGAGAGAATTGAACGGCATAAGTTTTTCTTAGGGGTTGGAAAATGGAAAAGGGGGATGGAAGAAATCTAGAGAAAGTGGCTTGTTAATTCTTGCAGGTACTAAAGTCTCTACATACTAACAGGCGTCTCGAGTGGTCCTGGAATGGTCAAGAGGGTCGGCCAGCCCTTGAGTATATGTTTGCATAGAGCGTATCACATGTCGGAACCGTCTGCTTTATTGTTCCCCAAAATAGTTTGTACAGGCTGATTCCAAATTTTGAGTAGAACACACACGACTGGTGGTCTCATCTAAATTATTTTGAGAACGTCTCAGAGCTATTCTGAGGTTGCTCGTGACCAATGTGATCTAACCCATCTCTAAGCTTCCACACCCAGTGTTATGTTCAGTCTCCAGACTTGTCTCTGAAACGACCCAGTTGTACCAACCCTATATATTAAACCCGTACGGATGACAGGTTGTTTTGGATATCTCAGGATAATAATCTCATCCCATAATGGACCAATTCATTAGGACATTCTCTCGTTTCCTTTTAATGAAAGTGCAATTAGAGATATGCAAAACGGGCTTGATCTCCGGCCGAAGAAAATGGAAGTCAAGATAAGACGATGCCATCTGAATTGTCAAATACTTGGAACGATTCCAATATTAACAGTGGCCCGTACCCAGTTGTGTATTGGGGGTAGTAACCGGTCGCCAGTAGTGGAAATAAGCCACCGACGTAAAAGGACTCCTGAAAAGTAATGGGGATGAAACGACGCCCGCGGCGACGATTCGCAAAATAAATGAAACAACCCTTGTTGCCTCGTTCCGTTCTCGAAGCGGGAGTGTCACGCGATGAAAATAGAATTTAGCGCGCAACTGCCTCTCCCCTTAAGCTTTCAACCTCCCTTGAGTTTTTTGCTAGTCTTTTTTTTAAACCGTCCATCTATGCACGTTACTTTGGTCCTTGCGACACGACCAAGAAATTTTCCACGTACTCGACCAAGTAAGCTTTCCAACAGCGGGAAAGCTTTTTCCATAATTTTTCGTGTAGCATTTTTTTTTGAAGTCAACCTAATTTTTTCTTTACCCCGTTCGCTGAATGAAAATAGAGTCAGGTGCCAAGACGCACTAATTCCTTCTTCCTTTGGAGAAACTGGAACGGGTAAAATAACGATTAAGGCTTTTAGCTGAAACCTCTCTATGAGGTCCCATATGCTCTCTCGTCCTTACCACGTTAAAGAGGGGACTCTGCGGAAGGGTCGAATCGAGATGGGATAGGAGAAGAGGATACGGATACTGGATACTGAAGAAACCAGTTTGATGGTTGCGTCGTTGTTTCTACGTCAGGGTTGGGGGGGGGTGGCGGGGGGGAGCGGGTGCAAGGTATGGAAAAAGTTGAAGCCGCAGGTTTTCCGTGGCTGCGGTTTCTCAGCGCTATAAATACTAACACCGAGCTCTGAATGGAAAATAAAGACAAAAAGTGGCCAATGCGCAATAGTAAGAGAGAGAAAGAACGGCAGAGAGAGAGAGAGAGAGAGAGAGAGAGAGAGAGAGAGAGAGAGAGAGAGAGAGAGAGAGAGAGCACGAAGAGAGAAGCTACTTGGAAAACTAGGGTGGACTGTAGGGGTTGAAGAGTTCCCGTTTTTCTCATGTCGAGCTGCCCCCCCTACCCCCCTCCCTCTTATCTTCCCTTCCCGACTTTTTTTTCCCTCACAAAATAGAGTTTCATGGGCTCCTACGGAGCCACCTCGACCTGACTGGCGTAGACTAATTACGTTTGCCTGGTCCTTCCCTGTCAGAATCAGACAAATTCACTAATGGAAAGGAACTGTGGACGAAGATATACCCAACAATGTATAGCATAAAGTTATAGGGGTGGTTGGATAACCCGCAAGGTTAATGCAAGTAACGAGGGTTCGAAATAACTAGTGATTTTTATTTAGTCAAGTAAAATCCTATATCGACGATTCATCCCCTTTCAAAAATTTTCGACTCTACGTATATTCGAATCGAAGTAAATTTTTGGTTTATCAGGTTGAACGCAAGCGCCTCGAGTCATAAGACCTTTTTTTTTCGTCTCAGCGCTAAATTACTCCGGATTGAAATAGGTTGGCTGTCGTCAGCGGTACAACCGCATTTCGCGGTGGATAAAAACGCCGACCGACAACCAGTGGAAGCAGATAGGAGGGACAGGCTCCTGTAATTGAATGGCTTTTAATTAAAACTTCATTTACTTCCTTTTTCACGACTACCGACCGTCGAGATTTGCCCTCGGGATATTGTGTGTCCACGTTATCTGATAAGAACTCAAAGGACAATCCTATATTTCATGGTAGTGGTGATCGCGTCGTCTCTATCCACGCGCGCGCGTACCACTTCTTAAAAAGTCCACACGTTAATATTTTGTCCGAGCGACAACTTCGATTTTGACCAAATTTTATTTCGTCGGCGAGATAAAAATTTAGTTGAAAATTTTTATTCTCTGAACTTGCACCATCCTGGATTATTTGTAACGGGGCAATTGCGTCTCTCTGAACTAGTCGGACAGCAGACCCGAAACCAAGGACTTACTTCCTGACCCTGTTAACACAGTGTCATTACTATCACTATTATTCGCAGGGTGTTTAGCCGTCTTGTATTCCGATTATCACGGGTATCTACACATGGGAACAAGGAACGCCCGACATTAGTAAGAGGCCTTGGGAGGTTTTGTCGTCTATTGTCAGAATCCTACAGCTTTCTAATACCCAGTGTTACACCCTGGGATAACTAATTCGTACGTAACTAGATAGTGTAAACATTAACGCCAGACTGACTCTAATCAACCTGCTAGGGCGAAGGTTATTTTCAGAGTAAGGGTATACAAAAAATGGTAAATTTTCAAACTTATTAAATGACCAACTCAAAAATTTCGGTTCTTCGGTATAAAGATCTTGGTGATTGTTTTATTGTAAGCAGTAAATGACTTATATGTAAATACAGTCAGTTCTGGTACATAGGTGCATGTTCAGCCATGGATGCCAACGGAAGTAGAAACAGATGGGATACAGGAAGGCGTATAGAGTCAGACAGAATGAGAATACAGAGACAAAAAGATAGACAGACAGGACAGACAGTAGTCGCTACCAGTCGGCAACAGCCTCGTCGCAGTAGAAAACGGGGGATCACAGAAACGTAGCCGTACGCGTTGCTTCCGTTATGGGGCTGAAGTTTCGCGGCGGTGATAAAGCAGCGCACTGCGCATGCGCGTTGCAGGGGTATATCATTCTTTAGCAACCCGCTGGCGAGCTACCCCTTCTCTAATTCCCCTAGAAACCCCCACCCTCTCCTGGCTGTACTCCCCTATCTTCCTCTCTACCTTCGTAATGGTCGGCTACGAAAACCAGACCCCCCGCCCCCCCGCTTACCCCCTGGCGTCTCAGTCACCGGGACCGATCTGCAGGCAGCGGGACTCCGTGAGTTTTCTCTCCGCGAGTTTTTCACGTTAAAAAATCGCTGTCTGTAGAAATTTTTATTGTCACTGCGATAATTCTTTTTCGATTTTTTGGATCTTGTCCTCACGTGGGATCAAGTCACGGGGGTGAGTCTGAGGATTAATGGTGAATTAACAAGGGTGCACTAGTGACTGTCACATGTCTTCGAACGAATACTGTGCTGTTTACGTTCGGACATATAGAATTTTGAATTTAAAAAAATAGTGATTGTGTGGTAGAGTGAAAAAATTTAAGATAGTGAAAAAAGAGTTAACATTTTTTTCGAATTTTTCAGTGAGTGTTTTTACAAAATTATACTGTACATACTCGTGTGCTGGGAATCGTGATTATATAAGTGCGCGTGTGCAGTGCGGTTTATTTAATTATTTTGATTTTCATCCTCGGCAATTTTCGAAAAAAAAAAGCCATAGTCACGATCATGGGTTTGATCAGAAACGTGACGTATTTGCCCAGAGGCTCGGCATCGGTGTCAAAAATTTTTTGTGACTCGTGACCTCGAGATTTTTTTAAAAGGAATTTCAATAGTCAAATATGTCTGTTTGTGAATCAGACAATTTTTTCGCTGGAACTGTGCTTGGATTAATTACGGAATATTAATCTTGCTCGTATACCCACAGGTCGTCCAACCTGTGAAAAGAACTGACAGAAGTGGCTGCCAATGTTAATAGTCAGACGACAATTGTACCTCGTGTCCTGCGCCACGCGAACTTTGTTTACGTGTTTACATGGTTTCCTGTTTACGTCAGAACAACACGATATCCCAGACACGCCGTGTTTAATGTCCTGCATGACTCTCCCGTTCGCATTGATCATTCAGTCGAGTAATACCCGATCCAGAAATCATTTACGAATGATCTGGAACGAGAAAAAAATTTGTGATTTTAATAAGAATAATATTACCCTCAGGACCAAGGGAGGCTGGACATTTTTGAAGGTCAGTTTGATCTGTAATTTGAATTTGAATTTTTTTTCATATTTGATTTTTTTTTTTTATACCATTCACTGGCTAGTCGATAAGATGCATCTTTGCTTTATGTGAATGGAAATTGGAAATGCGGATTTGCTGATACCCGTGTACATATGTACGGAATCTTAGGGTCTATGTTAGACGTATATATGCGCATACGGGAAATAGGGGTCGGAGGTGAACCAGTCTGTAGTCAGTATGATATTTCGCGGAATCTGGTGTGTAATATATTACTTTATACGCGTATCTGGGTTATTCACCTTAGGAATGTTTTTCTAACCTGTGTTAAAAATGTGTTGGACTTGGCCGTATAATTTACGTACGTTCTTTTATTAATTTACGTAACCTTCTAGGGTTAATTTGAAAATTTTATTATTTTTGAGAAATTTTTTTGACATTTGAATCAAGCGTGATCTCCGTTGTGGATTACAATGTGAAAAGATTTATAAATATGGAATTCATAAGATCCTTATTGCTATTTTTATGAAATTTTTCATTTAGTAACTAAATTTTTCGTGTAACAAAAGAGACTCGTTCTTTTATTAAATTTTTTAATAATATTTTTCAAATACGTGTGACGCTTAATATGCTTGTATTTTTTGGATCGAACCAAGTTCGGCTTTTCTTCAGGCTCTAGTAGAACCTGAAACGGGTCTGCTAGATGATTTTTCTCATTGATGAGTTCGCATGACCCAACGATTACCCAAGCGAAGTCGATCGTATTGTTCGGGAATCGGTGGGGAACGGCTGGTACCTCGTCGTAGCTAAATCGATTGGGTGCAGGTATGTAGGGCCCGAACGGCCATTTACGTTCTTCGTTCTCATTCTGGTTCTAGGCAAGAGCAAAGGCTCGTTAGTCACGCTGGTAATCAAGGCTTCGATTTCCGTTGAATTGCCTTGGAGTGTCTTTCATGTAGGCGAAGAAAAAAAAAGAGAGGAAAAAAAATCAAAGGACCTACCCCTGGTTGTCATTGTGCAATTTGAAATTACTTGAAATCTGGTCTGACGCGAGCGACGAGCGTTTCGATTAAAATTAAAATTAACTACCAGGTATAATAAAAATTAATCCGTCGTATAAAAAAATTGAAACCAAATTTATCTTTTTTTTTTATCAAAGTTTCAATCAATTTTTTTTACTGCATTTATTTCACCGACACCAGCTGCAATGTCCTATTTTGATTTATGGAATTCACGGAGATATATATTTTCCGGTAATCTTGTTCAGTTACTTCGTTAGCAAGTTACGAAAACTGCATTCGATCAGTCAGCTGCTTTGATAATCCATACACGAGCGCATTTCCCTTGACGTAAACATTAATAATAATCGGATTGTTTCCAGTCGGAAGTCTGTAAAGCTTGAACATAATTCTTGAAAGTTTTGGTCGCATGGCTGTTTTCATTGGAAACAGTGAAAATGATTTCTCTGAAAATTTCCGAATATCATCAAGCGTCGTTCTCGACTTCAAAATCTGTGACTTAAGTGTCTACTCGAGATCTGCAACTGCTGTGGTCCACGATTAGATTTTTGTATGCAGAAGTTTACGTTCTGCAAATGTAGATATGCATATGGAAACGTCAGGTTGAAAGATATCCGGTAAAAATGCATAGAACCTCGGTAAGCGCATTAGTGCATCCGAGTAGTGTGAGAAATATATTTCATCCGTTTCTATAAAAAATAAGTTGCCTATCCGATGCGTAATTTGTATTAAATATGAGCTTTTCTCTTCCCATATATTAAAAAATTGTCTATAATTGTTTTTCTTGAATTACTCAATTTAATTTCATCACTGCAATTTGGCTGTTATCAAATTTTGGATTTTAGTTGCTTTTCCACTATTCGGTTGGATCTCTGTGTTTTAAAAATAAATAATATTTAGCCCTATAAACGAACGAACGTGAACAGTAAACAGGCAGATCGCTGTGGATCATTTTGCGAACAAATACTGATAAAACATTTAGGGCACTCTTCTCCATATTTAACACGCGAGCACGTAGTTAGAGATTTGCAAGTGAAAGATAAAACATTGTTAAAAAAAAGAGTTTTCACGAATTCATAACTCTGATTGAAAAAAAAAACTGTAATTAATTTCGCAAGCAGCAGTTGTCTTCAAGATATTCAAATTCCTATCCAGAATTATCTTCCACCTATACCCCTTTAAAATAGTCGGACAATGCAGAAGATGAATCTCATCCGAAGCTCACAGCTACGTCTTCCCAGCACTGTAGCGTCATTGAAAAATAATGAAGATGTTGAACCTCGTCAATAGAGTTGAGCCGAGTTGAGTTAAATCCTGTTGTGCCAAGTCCTTCTGTTGATGACAACCGGGTAATTACTTTTCAAGTATCAGACGTGCAAATGAACGACGCTCCAAGGCTCTCTCGGTCCCAGCCTAGATATTCGCACTTCTCTTTTATTCGATTCTTCTCTCCAGATTCCACTTTCCTACGGAATTCTTCGTGTGCAGCAGGGATAGTTTGTAATTCTCTGAAAACCCGACTGAGTTTAAATCTCGTTAAGGGTGTCTCCTCCACTGCATTCGGAGAATAACTTAACGACTACCAACATTCTCTTACGCGAATACATACATCATCCACGCGTCCTCGGCAAATGGCGTTTTAAGTACAAAAATCTTTGTTATTGCACCTATCTACTTTACTTTTTTCCCCCCAGGTCTTCTACAACCTGGTAAACGTACCTGACGATAAATCACAGTTTATTGAACGTACAGTTCGTTCCGACGTATAAGAGGGGGTGAAGTGTTGGTACGTAAGCCGAAGGGTTCTAGAGAATGTGCTAGAGGGGTGGTAGTAGCAGTGGGTGCTAGTAGCAATAGCAGTAGCAGGTCTGGCAGTAGTGGTGTGGTACTAGTAGCGCCGGTAGTAGTCAGGGTGGTGGTAGTATCGCGATACGTCATAAGTCACAGCTGGTAGCACGTTGCTACGACATCATCCCCTTTCTCGTGGGCTGTGTCAAGTCCTTCGGCCTAGACGTAATAGTGCCATTAACTAGTTCTGTATCTTAGCAACACGACCCTCCCTCGAAGCCGTTTATTGCGCGCTATGATTGATATTATAAAATATTACAGAAGGGCTGGATCCCCGAAGCTCCGTACGCCCCATTGCGAAGGTCCGATTGACCGGTTAAACGTGCCGTGCAGTTTTCTGCTTCACGGTGAATGTTCCTCTAAGGGCGATTCAAGTTAAATGGGCGCGGGTAGGGGATGGAAATTAAGAGGGACGAGTATAACTGGAAAAATTGATTAAGTGCGGAATGAAGTAAATTACTGTTTGACTGCGTTGAATGATAATAATTTCTTTGGCTTTACTTTTTTTTTTTTTTTTCTTTTTAGGCGTCTAAGCGGCATTCGATTTGCATTTTTTGGGGGATTTTTTTTGGGTGGGAATTAGACGACGGCAGGTGCTAGAAATCAGGTTATGTCTTTCGTGTCTGATTTAAGGGCTGCTTTGTGCGTGGGTTCTGGGATAAATATATTGGCGTCAGTTACCTCTATGCGAGTTTACATGCTGTTTTATATGTCGTGGGGTATATAGAGCAGGGAATGGTTTATGCTACAACGTTCGGGTCCAAGCGTCTGGGACCATCGATCAAGCCCTAATTCTTTTACATTGCTTGGTCGATCTTGTGTTAGTGGTAGGAAAAAAAAATGACGTTACTTATCGTTTTACATATGTAACATTTATTACTCGTTTCAAGGAGTTTGGCGTTAGTTTTTGGATTTTTGAAAATTTATTATTATTCGTGATAGAAAAGCTATTTGCTTATAGGGACAAAGACGTTTGCTGTGGAAGCAGCAGATAATTTTCTTGCTTTGATTATCTTTGAGGTTTCTCAAAGTTTTCAATCCGTGTCCTTTCTTTTGGCAAAAAATAGTTTTATTACGGAGGCGGTGAAATTAATGGAATTGCCAGTCAATGATAAAAAGCTCTGACTCTTCGCGTTTGATGAGTTTAATTTGAATATTTTTTATACGAAATTAAATAATCATTGAAGTCGAAGTAATTCGTGAAAATCAATGTTGATTTTTTGAATAATTTCGAAATTAACAAAAATTTATTACTTCGAGTTAACCTTCGGTATTTGAACGTTATCGCTTATAATGATTAATCGAGGTGATGGTGTGAAATTTTCGCTAGAAAAATTACGGCTATCCGACATTGAAAAATCATGAGTCAAACCAGCGACGAAATTTCTTATAAAAATGGATTCGTGTTCCGTCAAGATCTGGGGAGGGCGGGGGTGAGGATGTCACGAGGTCACGTCGACGGCCTAACCGTCCTGACACCGAGACTTCCCCTAGCAGGACCCTAACTCACCCCCTGGCGTTTTATACGAAGGGTTACCGCTCCAAGGTTCACCAAGGGAAACAGAATCCATAAGCTGTGCCGTTTCTTCCTTTCCTTTCGTCTTTTTCAACCCTTAGGCACTGGGGGGGGGGGGGTGGTAGATGGGTCCTGGAGGTTTCTTGCTTCGGAAAACCTTCAATCCTATGGCCTATTTTCCTTGGTCGAAATCTTCTCTACAACCTTCGGGACCCTATAGTAGCAGCCATCATCCTACCCACTCCCCTCTTTACTCCTACCACCCTTCAATCCTCAACTATATATACGTATATAGGTATCTATCTTGTCTTTTATCTTTGACGACACGACGCCCTCCGAATACGGAGCTTGCGCAGCTTATAATACATCATTTGATTACCGTTTATTGGCATCTCCGTAGATGCTCAAAGCGATATTGCTTTGACAATTTGAAACGGGGGTTGAAGTTTCTTTGATGGTCCGTCAATGCGCACATTATTTTGATGTAATTTTCAAATTTGTCTTATCGCGCTGGTCATAATCAAAATTACGAGCGAGCTTCGATTTCAGGGAATTTTTTAAAGTGCGATTTAATTTTCAAACGCGGAATCGTTGAAAAAATGGAGGGATTTTTTTTTAATCACCGTGATACAAAAAATTTATACGAATGAAACTTTTCAACGGTAATGTAAAACATTTCGCCAACGATTAGCGCGTTTTTTTTAATGATATCGCCTTAAATTGACGTTGACGTTCTGCATGAATATTTTTTTTTTGAAGTTTAAAACGATTAAGTCCGTCGTACGTTGCGCCGCCGGAAAAAGTAACGCTGCTCGATGCATTTTCGCGCAACCGTGAATTCATGATGGCTTCGGTTAAAAGCACTCAACCGTTTATGCCCAGGCGCACTACGTAATGCGAATTAGATATTGATGCGTAATCCCCCAGTTTTAGTCGGGGCTGTGCTGCTGTTTCGCTTTTCAATGGCGGCGTGAGCCGTGCCAGCAGGAACGGAAGAATAATTAATTTCGAATGGTACGCGAGATCGTTTAAAATCTCGTTTGTAATATCGCGCTCATTTCGACTGCATCGGTATTAACGACTTTTTGAAAAGGCACGTCTTCCCGAAGCATGAGCAACAAATAAAATTCCCTTTTAAAAGTGATTCAAAATTGGCTGGAACCGTATAGTACTACACTTTGAAAAAAAATAGTTAATTTTGATTTTCTATTACAAAGTTCGATTATTGACATCACTCAATATTTTTTTTTTTCTTGCATGACAGTGATTACGGGTTTGTTGACGTAAAATTTTGGTGCAAAGATTTTTTTAAACAATTTTTGAAAATTCCTCGGCTATCTTTGTCAGTCTATCGCGTACCACTTACCATCGACTTTAAGCTGCTGCCAAAAAGGAACCGTGATTCCATTTAAGATTGAATGTAGCTCGAGCTAAGCTGCAATGGCGGTTTAAGGCAGCTGCACGAGCCAAGAAAGTTAGTTATTTACTCGCAAGTGCTCCCGCGGTAGCTCACTTGTGAATGCACCAGTATTTCATTTACACGCTGTGTAAGTAAAAAGCACTTACTACATAGAGTCGCACAAGCAAATACATTAGCTGGTTTCACGGGTATGCTAGTTTTCAGGAAACAGTTTACTCTTATGTAGAAAGTTTTTTTTTTTCTTATCTTTTTCTTAGTGACAAGTGCTATGACTGAGACGAAGAGGAAAGAAGTCATTTTTTTGTACTTGGGTCACTGCGTGTAATTTTGGAGAAGGGGGAGAGAAAATTCATCTTTAATTGGATTACACTTTCCAATGATTTTTAAGATTGGGATTCATCGGGGATGAAAACTCCAAGTTTCATCCTGACGCGCATCTAATAATTGTCTGAGATTCTGGTCACGAGTCGCCGGAACTCGGAACTGTTAAGCCAGAACTAATTGAACTGTTGTTAAGGGAGAGGCCGGAGGCGAACGCAAGGGTGCTGTAACTTGGGTATTATAGAGATTCTCTGACAGCACGCCAGCAAATCCCTAGTGATGGATCTGGCATCACAATGCGCCGTAAAGTTGGAATCATTAATATACTTGGAAGATTACTTCATTGAGTTTTACCAGTCCCAGTGTTTTTGGTCCATGAACTTTTGGATGCTGCGAAAAATTTGCTCGAGGAATTAATCTATTTGAAAAGTTTCGGTTTTTTTATCTGTGTGAAAAGTTTAAAAAATAAAAGAAATTTTTCGCTTTCACACCTGCAACCCCTAGTTACAAAAATGCATAGCCAATAGGGGGTGGAAAAGTAACTTTGGAACAGTATAACACGTGGGGATCAAAAACTACGAATAAGTCCTGATCCTGGTCAGGGACCTCTGAAGTTTTGATCTTAATGAGGTAGTAGGTAATGCTGGTAAGTAGTCGGACCAGGTCTACTCGAAGCGATTTTCTATGGGTTGGATCAGTCAACACATTACTTCATATTGTGAAATGTTTTTTTTATCATGGCTGCCCTTTTACTTCTGTACTACTTATCATAATGACTAGGCGGTCTCTTGCGCAAAGGAATCGATGAATGCGCATTCTCTCTTTTGACTCATGGTCAGCGCTCGGATGCTCGGCCATTGAAATATCTTTATGGCCCAGGGATTTTATTCTCTCGTTAGAACGATTTCTTTGGGCAATTATTAATTCCCATTTTATTACGCTTGATACGCCCCTGAACTAAACGGCAGTTATTGGAGGATCTAACAGGAACCGATGAACGTTGACGACCTGACGCTCCTCCTTTTCCTGGTACCTCCGGAGGAATTTTCACTATATTCCAGAAAACTGTGCTGGTTCTCCTGTGGGAAATGCGCGGACCATTTAATCGTTCAAAACGAAGAATCAGATGATGCTGAATCAATGGTTAATTCAGTCTGCGAAGAATTATATTCTTTCTCTTTTTATTAATTCGAGAATTGACTCAATTAGTGTTCATATAACTTTTTTTTCTGTTAATCATGGCAATGGGGATAGAGTTAAAAAAAATAGTGAAATCCCGCGAAAATTTTTTATTTCTGATATATGATATACTTCTAGCAGGTAAAATATTGTTAGTTTACGCCGTGTTAAGTTTGAAAACGTGTCACACTCGACGAAGACGTCGGTACCGACGTTGACGTCAACGGAGACAAAGGAATCCGCGTTGTTGGCTTCCGTTTCCATATTTCGTAGGGAGGCGTGAATGCCAGTACTTTCGTAAATGCAGTCGGTCGTTGGGTGCAGCAGGGCATAGGGGTTGTAAATAGAACAGAATAAAAAGGGAAGAAAGTAAAAAAAATAGTTGAAGGAAATGCGCGTGAGGGAGAAGTGGCAGAAAAAAAAGAATCGCGTAAAGGAAGAAAGGTTGAAAGAAATTTCAGGAAAAAAAAGTAGTGTCAAGTAAAAGAAATGTACGTGCACACTGACGTGTAAAGCCACGGTAATACGTCGGCGAGTCGGCTGACGCTAGTCGTCGCGACGCAAAGAAAAGGACGTCTCGTCCCATTGTTCAGACACAGTGTTACCAAATTTGTGCTAAAATACATTACTTTTTTTTTTTTAATTGTATCCTAAAGAATAATTTCGTGACCCTCGATAGGGAGGGTTGAAAAAAATGGTTTTTATTAAAATATTTCGAAATTATTTTAACATAAAAATCCTATTTTATATAACTACAATGAACGCCTGTTTTTTTTTATTTTTCAGAAATGATCTCATCCGAAAGACTCATGATCCTGAGGAGGCGAGTTCTCTTCCTCGAGGACGACAAACAGGTTCGAGTGTTTAGTGATGGAATCTGGGCGAATCAGTGAATGAAGAGAATTGACGATATTGACATAATCCACGAGTCCGGAATAAATGAATAAAGAAACGGAAGTGAGCGTGAGGAAGTGCAAAAGAAAGTGAGAGTAAGTGCCAGTGACGAAGGGAAGAGGCGCTGACGAATATCTCGAAAAAGGAAAAAGGAAACCGGAAGAGGAGAAAGAGCGGACCGAAACATCCTTCTCCAGGAAAGACAATGGTGAGTCGATTGCTTTATATATGCATGTACTAGATATACAGTGCGCATTTGAATTTCAATTCGCAGCTACTATTTCCAAAATGTACTGGGCGTTCCCCCTATACGTGAACTAGGTATTGAGTTTGAAAAAGCTCCCAAAAAAGTCAATAGGAACCAATCGGAAGACACAAAAGTTTTCAGAAAAAATATATTACCTCTCACCCCTTAAACCACCCTTATAACCAATTACAGTGTGACTCAACTATTAAGTTTTAAATTTAAAAAATTTTCAACCCCACGAAAATTAGCTCCATTTTCATTTCTCCGCGAGGCACTTATAATTTACAAAATTTTTTTTCAAAAGAAAGGTGGTTTTACCACCCCTACTCCATTGTCTTTATAGGCAGTATCCACTCGGAGCTATTCAAAGAGCTTTCAAAGGGGTTCGAAATAAATACAAATTTCATGGCAATAAATAAGGACTGTCGCGGAGTCCACCTACACGCAAATACTACGCGGGCGCATCTGCTCGAGGGAAATGCATACGAAACGTCAAATGCACTCGGCGCCGCTCCATCAAAATGCAAATATCTTTTATCCGTTGGATAATGTATGCGTCCGTCGAGAATCAGTATTCAGACTGGGCACACGTGATCCGCCCCGATGTTACTACGGCTCTTGAGCTACGAATCCGTAAGGGGTTGGTCTGCGGGTAAAGTAACCCTCCATAGACCATGAACCACCAACGCCCACCCTCTTAGCCAAAGCCAAATCTTTATTTTACGGCCGATCGGCTTGAGATCGATAGTTCTTTATTTTTCCTCTTTCAACCCACCTCCCCACCCCCCTTGTGCTTTTCATCACACCCCTTCGCTCATTCAAGCATTCTTCTCCTTTTTCGTGTATCTAATTTTTCTTATCTTCCTTCCTTTTCCCAGAAATACGTCAATTTGAAATCGGTGACAGTCGCTTTCAATTTTATTACCACAGAGTTATTTATTTGCTTATTAATTATGCATTCGTTTTTTCCTTTTCATACGTGAAAAATTTCCGTCACCTCTTGGATAACATTTTTGAGTAATTGGTATCACTCCGAGTGTCGTGGGGGTGACGCGATCGTCGGTAACTTTATCCGTGTCCGTATCACTTCAGTTTTTTTTTTTTGGAAAGAGTACAAAGGAAAAAAACAGAAGGAGATAAAGCAAAGCTGAGTTTTCTTTGGCGGTCCTCGAAGAGACACCCTGCCGATTTATCTGAATCAGACATCCCCCGCAAAAAAAAAAACGCGGCAGATTTTATCGCTCGGTAAATTGAATCCGACGATTCGATGATGGCGCTTGTGTGGGTAAGCGAGCCGGAAGTGCGATGGAAGGAGAAAGTGGAAAGAGAGTATACGCGGGGGTGGAAATGCGCGTAACGAGACGGAGAGAGGGGATGAGACACAAGGATATAGGATTGAAGTCCTGTGAACTTACGTACCACGATGTTATACGTACTGCACTCTTTAACACACCCCCACTTCCGCCCCACCCTTACTACGAGCTGTAATACAAAAACGATTTGCATAGAGAAGTAGATTCTTCCGCAGCACAATACACCATTTCCGGAATACATTTGTATCCTGTAATCACGACCAGTAATCGCTCGTTAATCGTAAGTGCCGGAAAGTAGGCATTTTCGCGGTTGGTAAACGGCCTTGAAATTTCCGGCCTTAGGGCCCAGTCCTAAGAATACACCGGTGCAGGCCCAACAAGAGAAAAAATTATTTAACATGCAGTGGATCCGCGGTTGATCACTCAGAAGTCTAGCTATAGACCAATGGCATTATTTCATAATAAATAATTGTTACCGAGACAGTCCTATTTAGAAATTGAAAAATTCTCTCATCAGCTTCATTCAGCTGAATTGGACAACGGTGTCGGACGCTGACACTTTGGTATTTAGTTTATTTTCTCAGCCTCTCTTCGAGGGTGAAATACTCGCGTTGAAGTACGCGCTGGGGTGCGATGATAATTTGCGTTAGTATCAGCATATCTATACGAGACCGACCCTCTTAGCATTTAGTAAATTCACGTATCTCACCTATACAACTTGAATTCTTGGGGTTATCCTGTTTTGTGTACCGACCCTCTGTAGGTAAGGGTTTTGTTTGTTGTCTTGGAATTGCTGCGGGACTCGCGTGTACCTTCGAGAGCCGACGCCAATGTAAATGGGGTTGAATTGACGTCAGATACAAACAACTCTGAAAGGGTTAAATTCACGAGAATCAACGCTCAGACTTTGCTATTGTTGCTGGTACCAGGTAAGCGTAGGGGTAGCTCTTTATAGGGGTGGGTGGGGAGGATGAAAATATTCAGAGACATCTCCGAGTCTAGTGCACTCTGAGGATAATTTTGTTGGGGATGGCTGATCTCAAGAATTTCGATATCATTATTATGGAAAAAAGAATAGGAGTTGCAACCCCCTGGAGAAATAAAGCTTTCATCGATATTCGTAATCCCCGTCAGACGATTCGCGATTGTTTGACCTATTTGAACTTTTTATTTGACGGCGAAAGAAGAAATAATTGTATTCCCCTGGAGACTGCCGTGTAATTGAACTTTTGGAGATTGGTTTTTTATTTTTTATTTTTTTACCTAAAATTGGTAATATTCATTGGTGATAACGCTCGAACATTTTTTTCACCAATTTTTATTTATTAATGGGCGACTGTTACGTAAATGGTGGTACCGGTCGATTTTTTTTTTAATGAAAACTTTTTATTTTGGATATGCTTCAATTCGTACAGTCACAGAAGTGGACAAACGCCCGGCATTTAACCGAAACGGGTGGTTTCTCTCACAAATGAATTGTCATCCCCTCTTTTAAAAATCCTGGAATTAATAAGTTTTTCGCATCGGGATATTTGATTTATCCCGCAGAGTCAGCCTTGCTAATTAATTCCTTTTTTGTTATGACATACCATCGCTCACCCGAGGGTTCAGCAACTTTTTTTTTATTTGTCCCTCCGTTACAAAATTAATATAATCCTGACATTACCTACTGGGATAACCACCGCCTATCTTGCTATGTATTGCATATTGCGCTGGTGTTCCAGACCACCCCACCCCCCTGTCCCAAATTCAATTAATTTTTTGTACATCTAGCATTTTCATTTTTTCAAAATGACAACCCTAATACTCGCCGCGACAATTAACCCTGGCATATACCGATACCCTGGGTCTGGATGAAAAATCGATAAAGCGTACACAAGAACCGCACGAGGAAAGTTGATTAAAGTACAAAAAAGAATCGATGTGCATTAAACTTACAGGATCGTCGGACGATAATGGAATCACGTCTGATAATATTGTCCCGCCACTTCCGTTAAAGTGACAATTGATTTCCGGAATAAAACGACGAATCGCGCTTACAGTGACACTGGGTACTTTCTTTTTACACCTACGTGATATGAATATTATAATTTTTTGTCCTGGATTCTCGATATTTTGCAATTTATACCGGAAACGCGTATATATTAATTAATACAAAAAATTTGCATAAACATGCTACTAGAGCTCGATGATTTTTAATACTAAAAAAAATTATACGTCATAGAAAGCTCGATGTAACGAAATAGTCGTAACTGCCACCCGTATAGTCGGCCAGGTTGTAATTGGCAATAATGGCAACGGATTCCGTTAGCTCAATGGGAAATTTACCTTTATGGACTTTGATGCTTGACCGCAAAATTATTTATGCAATATATATTTCCGATTCGCCAATAACGAAAGCTTCAGGCGGATTTCCAAGTGTCCATAAGAATGATACGTTCGGTCGGGCGATTTTGTAACGTTGATTATATTCCGGCCGGTTGAATTATAAGTAACTGTAATAATAATAATACGCCACTCCGATACGCTGATATAATTATCGATGCACAATCGAAGTACTGGGATAGAATTTATAGTCAAATAAGACGGTATTACGTATACAGTAAATAGGTGTCTGTTAAATGGAGAATTAAAATGGTAGTTGCCCGAGCAAACGATAAAATAATGAAATACGGGTGGGGGGGACCTTTTAGCATGGGGGGTCGATGAGTGGGTAATATTATACTCGTCAGGGGGTTGTTTGGAATTCTAAGCATCTTGGCCAGAGCCCCACCCACTCTATTCCTTCGTCATCCTGAGGAATGATCTTTCTTAATCTTGGTCCGTTAGTGAAATTCTTGTGGGGTCCTTAAGGAGAAAAAAATATAATCAATAATAAAATGGACTGGTGATACTTTTAATTAAGAAAGAATCATTAGCGTAGTACCAACGTTCTGGGAAAGTTTATTTATTTTTTGGATTTTTTTTTAGTTCGATCAAAATGTTGATTTCAGTTGGGGGATGAAGCCCTCGTATACCCATAAACCCTGATTAGTTTCGAGCAATGGCCACACCTCACGAAAGGGTTTTAATATCGGCTGAGTCAGCTTGCACACATTAGATCTGCCAGAGCAATAACGTTAAGTGTAAACAGGAGTCAGAACTCCCTATACAGTGTTACGTTATACAGTAATAGTAGTTTAGGTTAGGTTAGGTTAGGTTACATACTATACCGTACTATAATATAATACACTGTACTAGGTGCGATTATGTTATAATAATTTATCGAGGTGCAAGTTTGGCCATTTAGAATGTTTTGCAGATTGTTTTAATTAACCAGAATTAAACAATAACGAGCTAATTAGATGGGAGAATAAAAAATTATCTTGAAGTTCGAAAATTTATTTAAAAAAATTAATAGATATTACAATTCCGTTGTCAAACTTTTGTATCTGCCTGTACGAGGTCGCTTAATTAAAGACGTCAAATCCAAGTGAAGCGCACTGTATGTACAAAGGGATGACAGAAATACCAGAACGTGTATAAGAAGATGGTGACCCTTTTGCTACAGTCCCCCGTTATCCTTCGGCAGTGGCAATTGAATAGACCGAAGGCAGCGTAAACACTGAAATACCGAACCCAACTTAACTCGACCTGGAACATGAACTTTGTACCTAGAGGCTAAGCCAAAACCCTTAGAACTTTGGGGCAACGACGACGCCGAAGAAATGTTGGAGATACCGTTTGCATGCAAGAC
The DNA here is from genome assembly GCA_030142595.1 of Trachelus iudaicus. Lineage (NCBI taxonomy): Eukaryota > Metazoa > Arthropoda > Insecta > Hymenoptera > Cephidae > Trachelus > Trachelus iudaicus. The sequence goes on along the minus strand of JARQTH010000357.1, from coordinate 348,500 downwards.
CCATAAATACTCTGTCGTTTGTGCCGTTAAGGCTTATCGTTATTTCGCACACGTTCCCCGTTCGTTTTGAGGCGCCCAACCAGTCAAGCCACCCATCCGACCGACCCGACCCAACCCAACGAACGAAGGAAGTCTTCCTACCCCTGCAATAACTACGCCATTTGCTAGTCAGCTAAGAGGCACTGTCGTCAGATAAACAACCAAGAGACTCGCGAGTACTGCAGCACCCCTTTTATTTCTGTGTGCATGTGGGTAAAGTCACTTGAGCCGTCTAGGGCTGGTTGCGTCATGTAGCCACCTAGCGGAGGGTTATATAAGCATTCAATTTGCATGGAAACGCGACTAAGTTCCAAGCTATTAGCCTTGTTGCGGGGTCTTAAGGGGTAGGTAGCGAAAGAGGTTGGTCGAGCAGGACGGAGGGAGGAGGGTGTCTTTCTTGATTATTCAGTTAGCTTGCAGGGTTGTGTATTATTATTTTTTTTCTTTGTTCTCACATAACCTGTAACAAGCCTAGGCATTTACGTTGTACCGTAAAAGCTTTTCCCCAAGACATTTATGATGAGTCTCTCTTGGAATATTTTTATCTTGTTTACACTCCCTTTGGTTGGATCTTGGAACGGGGATGCTGTGTGCATCCTTACTTGAAATACGAGGACAGCGCTTTTTCATGTACCTTATCTCTTACAGGATCTGTGGCCTCATTTACAGCCGTACATGAGCTTTGGTCTTCTTTAAAATTTCTCTTGACTTCACTTGGCTTCTGCACCTGCGGCTTTATCTTTTTTTTTTTATAGCTGACTACTATTGCTCTTGCAGTGAAAGTTTATAATCTTGATGACTATTTTGTTTTAGAAAGTTACTTTTGGCTTTACTGGGTACCATCTTTTCTTTGCCACGAGTTTTGGAATTATTTATTTAACGCGTTTCGGTTATCTATTATTTATACGATTTTTGTTATTCTTCAGTAACGGTTAAAGAATTTTTATTTTTTTACGCTTAATTTTAGGTTTTTTTTTTACGTCAATTTTACCTGCCGCTGTCACCACGCACATTACAACCCCTTCACACTAATGGGCAAGTAACTAGGACGATGACGTCCCTGAGCTTAATTGGTCGTCGCGATGCTCGATCCCGTTAAATTATCATGGTGTTTAAGACGGGAGAGAGAGAGAGAGAGAGAGAGAGAGAGAGAGAAAGAGAGAGAGAGAGAGACCCGGCTTATACGAAACGACGCCATGCGACGCGCGATAATATTAACGTTAATGGCGTCGTGAAAGAAAAAGTAGAACACGAAGACGCCTAGCGTCGCGCCTCTAAGGGCGAAAACTAGTTTAACGATCATAATCAATAAATTGATAGGCCAATATATCACGTGCTTAAATAATTCCCAACAACCCCTATAATGTCACCCTCAACCCTTCGGGGAGGATGGACACTACCACCACCCTACGTAATATTTTTTTATTCCATACAAATACTCCAACGAATTTTACAGACTTTCTTTATAAATTATTCCACGTCCGTTAATGGATAACGTACGCGTGTTCTACCTTATCGACTGGGTTGCGTCCTGGGGTTACGCATAGCCATATCTTCCCCTTATTTGAAAGTTGCGACAATAAACGTAAAACATTCTCAAGCGATTGTCACGCGAGCCGAAACGGAGACCGCGTTTATTTCGATTCGTTATGGTGGCAGGACTGTCGTTGAACTTGTAAGCTTCCCAGACGGAAGTTTCACGGGCCTAAAGTTTGCCGATTAGGGGAAACTCGCGTGCGGACTACGAATCTCGTGGACGCTATAGAACCTGCCTGGTTTCGGCTTGAGGTTGAATCGAGTACGAAACTAGTAGAGCTGAGTTGAGGAGAGTCAAGTCTGGTTCGGTTGCATCGAGACGCTTCCGGTCTGAGATTTTATTTAAATATTCATTACGTGTAGCTGCCGACTCTCTTTAATTTTCTAACGTAATCCTCGACAGTTCTTTTTTTACATATGAGTGCACTACTTGCTAGTCATTTATTCTGAATTTTATCCCAGCAGCCGGTTCTGTTTTTGGGGTGGGGGGTTGGAGATTTAATACTTATCGTATGCGCATAGTGATGGGTGGTTTGAGTTTTGTAGGCTGATTGCTTTGACAGATGGATATGTCGAATGGTGGGATAAGAGGGTGGTATAACTATGCGTCATTGAAAGGGTTGATTTTTTAAGGGTTGAATTTTGGATCCGCCAGAACAGTCTTGGAGAAAGTCCGGTGCGTGGAAAAATACGTGCTTTGATTCGCTGTGGATTGAATTGACTTGATACGATTAGGAAATTGTGATTGATAAGGATGGGCGGTGGTTTTGATATTTTTTTATTTTGTTAATAAGGGTTTCGAGTACAGTTTTGTTGCTGTAATTTTAGCTGCACTTTAAGAGCTGATTTGCAGTATAAAAAAAAACATGAGACTAGCGCAGGGTAAATGAGAGACTATAAAAAGCAGTGATAAAATGGGAGACCTTGGATTAGATGCTGGAAGCGACTTACCCCCTAAAAGATCTCCTTAGATGCTAAGTCGTCGCGACGCTCCGTATCCGCTGGATTCGCCTCTGGGAGCAATTAGCAGATATTAGCGCGATTCTCTCGTAAATTGTGACTACGGAACGTTGCATCCTCGCAACCCTCTATGGGTCACGCCACCCTCGTCCCCACCTCCCATCTCCCCTAAGCTACAGCAGCAACCCTTATCTGCACTGCAGAGTGCACCAGGCAGTTTGCAGAATCAGCTTTTACGAACGGCGAACAGCCTTCGATCGTAGAAGGGAGAAAGATAATTCGAGCAGGAAATCAAGAAATTTTTTCTTTCCTTTAATGGTTGGAAAAATTCAAATTTGAAAATTCTTTGACGAAAATTTTCAATAACACGAAGATACTTTGTGTCGTCCCTTGAGACTTCAGTAGCAAAATTTTTTTGTCAGATCCTGGAGAAATCGCCGTGGGAACGTATTTTCGTGAGATTATGGCCGTGGAACGAGTAGTTGGCGGGGGAGGGAGGGAGGTCGGAGGCAGGGACACGAAGAAAATCGAAAATTGATTTTTCTCCCTATAATATTGGCAAGTCGCGTGTGAGCCATTGTCGGAGACCCCTAATCTGGAAAAAATTTTTTTCCATCCCCCTGGCGTACTACATAATTTTTCCTACCAAATCGTTTACCTATCAAATATGGACTCCGAGTTTGCCGAGAGTCGTGTCGAACGATTGTTTAGATTTTCACTTGAAATTTTCTTCGGTTTGTGATTTGATTTTTCAATGATTGGTCGAAACGAAAGACTGGTACCTTTTTCTTTCCCGTCGACACGCCAGGGGTTGAAATCTTCTCACTAGATTTTCTTTTCGCGTAACTTCCCCGTCTAATGAAATAATCTTAAGCGAGATTCGTGAAACTAATTGACCATCGACCAATATTGCAGACACGCGTTTCCCGCGATATTACTTTCCTTCCCATTCTTCCCTTCCCTTTGGCGCAGTGATTGGCACGTTTTCTCCCTCTGCTTTTTTCCCCCTTTTTTTTTTACGGACCCTTTATTTTTCCAGCATCACCATCGCGTTGCCATTGCTACCAGGGTCAGTCTTTATCTCGATTCTGCTTCACAAAACCATACGGTGTCTAAACTGATTTGACTTTGGAAAATTTGGCTTTGCACATATTTTTTTGCCGTTTTTTATTTTCTATGTCTACCCTTAATCACTTTTACTAGACTTACTTTCTCGCAAAATCATATAAGGTAGACGGGTCGTGATTATTCTGAGAAATTCTGAAAAATCGAAGGAGCTTCAAGGGATACGGGGGTTGAAGCTCTTGGCGTAGGACTTTTTACAAGGAAGTACAATTCCTCCGACGATTTCTTCGAATCAAGAGCAACTCACCCCGAAGGCAGCGACCCCAAGGAACTTGAAAAAAGCCTCGGACCGAATGGACGTGATATTTATATTTATTTCCCACGCGTCCGAAGATCCGGGAAAAATATGGTTTTCCCTCGTTCCCGTTATTCTCGGGAATTTTTTTTTAGACTTTTAAAAAAGCGACAATCCTTTTTTTGACTTATGAATAAAGGGTGTACTGGTCAAGGCCGTGCTTCTCCAAATTTTCCTACCCCTCCAGTGACTAGAGGTGCGTACTGTTTCAGTCACTCCCCCGTGCAGTCGGCACCGATCAATACAACCCCAAACCCCAGTTCGCGTATTTCCAAATCCGGGACCGAAGTCAACCCCCAAAAGACAGTACCCTCTGCAGTAAATGAATTTGTATCGCTAATAGTATCTGTTCGAGTTTCAGGGCTGGTTTTCATTTAATTTACACGTGACAAAGGTCAATATCTTTTTAATTCATTCTTATTACAATATAAAAGCACAGTTTCTGTGTGTCGTGAATTGAATTTATTTCAATTCGGCACGTTTCATGTAGATCTTCGGTACTCGTCATACGCGGTAAAGGGGTAAAGGGGTTGATATGCGATTAGAAAAGTTTACACAGAAATTTTTATCGAGTTCACTTCGGAGAACTTTCGTCTTTCACCCCCCTTGAATTTCAACCCCGTGCACGGACGTCTCTTGAGATATCAAATCGATGATTGGAAATATCTTGAACGTGTCTGAAACTTTCTGGACCCGAGGTTGATCTACAATTTTTTAATGGTGACCCCTTAGCCGATTGAAAAAAAAATTTGTTTGCTTAAAACAATCTTCTTAATAAAATGCTCAAAGTTAAGGGGGCTTTTTGTAAAATACCGGCAAAGTTCGGAAACGACGTCCCGGTTCCTTTGCTCGCTCACCAGGCCAGAATCCTCTAATCTGTTATCGTAAAAATCCTGCTCACTCACTGGTGAGCCGCCAGCTTTAAAGCCAAAGAGGAGAAGAGGCTACGAGAGGGACGCCGGATTCGCGGTAGAAATTCAGACGGGGGGGTTTGGAAAAGTGGGTAGGGCGGGTAAAGAGGACTAGGAGGGTTAGAATGTCACCCCTCAGGACTACGGGAGATGGAAGAGTATCAATATCACGCCTCACTGCCACCCCCATTCGATTCCCGGCAGGTCCTTATTATCGGCCCGGAAAAATAATCTTCGAATAGAAATCCTTCACAGGGATGCCAGACTCTGCCGTCTTTGGCGCCATTAATTTTTTCGGATTTAAAGGTCAAATTTCAAGGGTGAAAGGTGAAAGCATCCCCTCCGACGTAAAGACTTTTCCTCTCCCGTGTCCTGCCCATTGCCAACTGTTCAGAATGAAATTTCAACGAGGAATCCACTCAACACGTGACCTTCTCAGGGGTTAGGTGGGGTTTTTAATTTGGAGGGCTTCTCTTCCCTCGATAGCCAATACTTTCGCGGGCAGTGCTTCTTTCGCAATTGATTGAATTCTTTTTTACTCACTTTTCTTTTTTAAAGATAAAAAATGGTAAATACCGTTTTGAGTGATATTACACGAATCTGAGTGAAACTGGTGCCCTTCTTAACATTGATATTATATTTACGTTCATAAAAGCTCGATTCAATATAACTTTCGTTCAAGAGAGCAGCACTGTCGTCGACTCCACCTTTTTTTCATTTTACCGAAAATTTCTTTTGTCTCGAATCGGGCGCGTCCATAATATATTCGTTGACAGTTCGATACGTTTATTACCATTTTGTGTCTCCCACACTCGCCTCCCCTCTTTCTCTTTGACTTTTCTTTTTAATACCAGACGGTTCTTTATTATTACCAGTTTACTTTTAACTTTTTATTTTTTGGGTGATATTTGGTCATTTCGTCGAACGTATTTTTCATTGAACTTTTATTTTCTCACTGTTGAGGTCCAATCATGAATTTCACAGAGAATCATGCACGTGGCTTATAACCTGAGATGTTATAAAGCACCCCTGTACGCAAAATTGAAGACTCATTAAAAGCAGAAATGATTAAACTTTTTATAAGGGACGATGGGGCAAAGCGAGGGAGTGGAGGATGGAGGGTCGCCCGAAGGGCAGCGTAAGCGTAGCAAAGTATTTAAGCGGGGTTGTTTTTACGAAGGCTTTGAACTTATTAGTCCACAACCTGAGGGAATATCTTCTGGCTGTCAGCACATCATGAGAAAATTATTTTTTCCTAGAAAAGAAATTCCATTTTCATTTTTAACATACACCCTCTTTTCTCGAGCAGACCCAATCCTTGTTTCCACAGTTTTCTTTTTTACAAATTTCGTTTTTCGTTTTCATTCCCTCCACGAACTACCTCACTCAGCCTCCACTGCTATTACTCGTCCCTGATACACTTCAAAAATTAATATTCACCGCGGTTCATGTAACTTTCGATTTATTTCATCAATTTACAAGTACCGTCAAATTTCAAAAATAATAAAGACATCCGAGTCTATTTTTTTTTTTCATTCCCTCCTATACCCGACTCCCATTCGGTGGTCTGGAATTCTCAAAAATTATTTTTGACACCCCTTCGGCTTATACCCTCTTAAAGTTTTCAGAATCGTGACGCGTTTGAAAAAATTTTTATTTCAACCCCTGCCTTTCACGAACGCCGTCTAGTCCGTACATAATCAACGGGACGAAATTGAATCCCGCTGAGATTCTTGCACTTTTATTTCTCATCCGGCCTTATTGTCATTCCATTTTCATTCCGGAACTCCATCAGCGCGAAGCACCGACCGATGGTACGCGCATGCGCCTTAGTCAGACACCGACGCACCGACACACAAAAGGGAACCGCTCCCCCCCTCCCGGGACCCCTCAAATTCTTTTCCCTGAGAAGGACGGTCGACTTGGCAATAATTAGTATTTGCTTCCTCGCTTCGGCATGGTCCTTTTTCTACCCAGCTTTCCCACCATCGCTTCACCCCCTCCCCCTCCCCCGAATTCCCACCCCATGGGTCTCCTTCTCATTTCCAGACCCGTTCCTCGCACTTTCTCTCATTAATTATCTGAAATTCGCGTGGGCATTTGAGCCAATAAATTTACTCTCGAAGTATTATCCTTTAATGAGGAGGAATTGAGGTTTGTTCGGAGATTGGATGTAGCTTTAAATTATTCAATAGGGTTGTAGACAAATATATATTATATCCACCGTGTATATCATAAATATCCACGTACCTACGTAAAATATTAAAGTATACATTGTCGAAGAAAATTTTGTGATATATTTCATATAAACTTACTAATTTCTCGTCGTCTACTTTAGTGCGCGAAATTTGGAATATAAATACAAAAAGTATGTCTGTCCGTATAGCCAAGGGTCTTACGTTTCCTCGAAATTCAAGATTTTCTCGTTATGGAAGTAAAAGTACTTTCTTTCGCAGTGCTCCGACATTTTCTACCCTACCGCCCCCTCCGATAAACCTACGTGACCGACCGAACGCGATCAGCAAGTTCTCCCCGACGGAAGCGCCGAGATTGTTATACAAATTAATTCAAATATTTGGGGTTGCAAAAGCGAAACTCTGCGACTGGAGCTATCGCTTTCACCCTCCCTTATATTTTCCGTCATTTCACTTGTAGCCTACGACAGCTTCACTTCCGTTTGCTTTCATTTTATGCTGTACGATACCGTGGATGAAGCCATGCCTGAGGGATGCGACCCTTAACCCTTTTCTGACTGGAATATTAAGGAGTCGTGTATTACAGTATATCTGTATGATATATAAAAATTGTTTAAAAAAATATATATCATTTTTTCAATGTTTATCAATCGTTTCAATATATTTGTAACTTGCTCGTATTAAAAAAAAATTTCCTACCCCCCATATCCAATGACCTTTTACTTATAGTATCATCCCTTGTTCTGAGTGACTGTGCGAAAACGCGCACGCGCCACCCCTCCCTGCAGGTGCGCCAACGTTGCACGTACCAGGCACGATGTTGGATTTTATTTTATCGCCACGAAACGATCATGGGGCCAGAAAATGGGAAAGCGGTCCTTAACACGGGACCGCAGGTACAAGGTGTTCCAAAAGTAAAGGCAATGGGTGTATCGTCAGAGGGCGTCTACAAGGACAGTAAAGTTTAGGGGATGATTGCGGTAACCTAAACGCGGCTCGTAAAACGCGACATATATCACCCTTTACAGATGTGTATACATATATATATAATATTCCGCTTAAGTTGAAGCATTAAAGCTCAAAGGGGGGTGGTTAAAATTTCGTGACGTAATAATTTCAAAGCTTTTCATCCACCGTGCCGTGTGCACGTTATTTTTGGAAATCCAGTGTTCGTTGAATAATTAATAACAGTTGCTATTAAGCGATTGGCATCGGTCTCTCGATGTTTAAGTAATTTCACGATTTTCATCCCTTAAAAGCATCCCTCTGAACATAAAACTTATTTGACGCCTATCGTCTCTATCTATATGCTTTTCTCAGAATTTACCTGGAAGCGTCTTTCTACTTCAAAAGCACTCGAGAAAATTCACTTTCACCCTTCGATCGTTCTCGGTTCGCTTCTAACGGCGTAGTCGCTCACAATATATATACGAGTTGACTTAACTCGCGCTATGCAAAGGGATGGCCTGAGGGTGAGAACGAGGAAGAAAGATTCCGTCGAAACGTGCCGGGCCTACCGATTTCCTTGGTAATACATAATATAATACACCTCGGCAATCTACATAATACGCCGAGCTCTGCTCTCGCATTGTCTACCACGGAGACCTTCACTCTCTTCCCTTCTTCCCGACAGTCTTCCATCTCGGCAATTCACCCCCCCGGCAATATTAATGAAGACTTATTATGCGCGGATGCCACGGCAGATTATTATTTTAACGCCAGGCTGGAGACGATCCAACGATTTCTTAAGAATTGGTATTACGCGTGTAAAGGATATCTGTTACCATCCCCTATTGCGAGCTGGAATCTGACTTTTGATTTTCAAATTTAAAAAAAAATTGCGTATCTGCCCGAGTCGCAGAGTGATCGAGGCTACGAAGGTCGTGCGAAATTGAGTGCGATGTAGTGAGGAATATTTTTTTTTACTCAAAGGGGTTGGGACCTTTTGAATTTAAGAGTGAGGGTGATAGAGGCCAAAAAAATTATTGTGAAAAAGTATGTTACGGTGGGAACGAAAAATACTGGTAGGTTTTTCCCTGTTTAGCGAAGGGGTTGTGGATCCATGCTGTCCCCAAGGGTTGCGAAAAAAAGTTCGGGCCACGATAGTACGTCACGTACGTCAAATATATGTATGGATTTAGATATGCGCATGTATATATGGACATATCGCGTAATACGCCGACGTGGAGCTAACGCGAGTTCCGTGCTTCGTGACTTTTATTCTCCGTAGGGATTTTTCATTGGCTCGACGAGAGTTGGCAATTTTTTTTTAACTTCCCTCGCTCGCGTAACAATGCTTACAATGACTTATGTACTATGGGACGAGCAGAAAGGAGCGTTCAGTTGTAGGATAGAAGAGTTGTTACCGGACAGCTCTTTGAGAGAGAGAAAATTTTGTAAATTTTCTTTTTTAATTACACTCTGCAACCATTTTTTTTTATTACTGTTTTTTCCCCATTTTTTAACGCCACTTCATTACCTTCGTAATTCACAGTGAATCGCGTTGCTAGCACTGTCCACTAAAAATCCTTACGAATAAATAGATGCGTTTCGGAACGCGAAATTAATTTGCGAGGAAGCAATGAAACATTGAATTATTTCCGATACTAGTTTTGGTTTTTGTAATACGAATTTTCTTCAACTTTTTTTTTTATGTTTGCATTTTGCGTTACAAGTTTAAATAATATCAATTTACCATTTTTATAGATTCTGCTTACACACACATATATATATATATATATATATACCATGTTGGTAAATGAATCCCGAATTTTCAATCGACAAATACAGAAATTCCGTCATACTTTTTTGCCACATTAAAAGAACATCGAATTTCCAACCGGAAGCCGCCTACGATAATTACGAAAAAGTTATTTGAGAATACCACAGGTCCGTTTGCGTTTATCGACCTCACTTCCGGTATCCAGTTGCTAGGTGGACGGGGTCGGCTGTTTATAAAGGTAAAACGAGGCACGCTGACACGTCCGTACTGTCCTACCTCCTTTTTTCCACTTTTAAACTAAATTTCATTTTACATGTATTTATATACCTATTCCACGTGGCAGTTGCCACTCAAGAGACGTACAAAGGCGCGTAAGGGTTGAATTTATAAGAGCGCAGTCTACTAAGGGATGAATGGGTCTTTTGACATTTCTTCGGCACCCTCTCTACACGCACAGTCGACTTCCTGAAGACTGAACGGACCCTTTGATAAGCATACAAGTATACGCACAAGTACGCATCCACGTACCTACACGTGTCAGACTGTTAAATATACGCAAGTAGTACTTGCCGTATTATGGTCAGACATGCCTGGGTACGCGAAGGGTGGGTCACACATACGCATACACGTGTAAACACGTACGTGCCGTTTCGAGAATGTCTTAGGTTAATGAATGACATTAATTTCACACTCCAGAAACATCTAGCTGGAATGACGGCGTGGGAGTAAGGGAGGATGGGGTCAGTCATCCCCTAACCAACCCTTACGAAAATCTTGCGGAATTATTCGCGCGTGACGTAGAAACGCAACGAAACGCTGTATCGCAATGTGGAAACATTCCAGGCGCTATTTTGTTCAGTTATTTTTATTATTATTTCAATTAGCCGATCGAGGTTGATAACTCGAAGCACGTGGCACGAGATTATAATCAAGGGTGTTTCGAATTTTTTAGTAAATTATGTAAACGGTGGCACGCGTTTCTAGGTATCTTTGTGGTCGTTTTGCAGAATTGATATTTAGGGGTAGTGTGGTGGTCTTGTATTATTATTAATTCGGTGTCTTGAAATCGATGCCTAAATCGAAACTGCTTATCATGCTTGCCTTGTGAATTTATGATAAGGACCGATTGCTTGTTGTATAGCGAATACAGATTCTTTGTAATGTTTTTTATTGTTATATACGTGGGTGTGAATATTGTTCGTCAGTGGGTTAATTGTCGCCCCATGACGTTTAATTTTCGATATTATTTGACGTTAGGATTTTTGATAAGATTCTTGTTGATTAATTATTTTGTTTATTCATTTTTTGGATATATACTGCTTTTATATTTTGTTAAAATCTCTTTAGCTTTTTCCAATGCTTTTCATACAGTTTTGTTTAATTATCTTGCACCAACCGATTTCCATCTGTCCACGTACATTTCAGTGTACGTTGACGTTTACCATGCACACGGTCTTGAGATATCTCTATTGACACGAAGCAAACTGCTTGCCTCCGTATGGCGGTTACCATACTACTGGTAGTTTAGGTGGAGGCCGATAATGCATGCGTTATCAGTATTCGGTTCGAAGTCAATATCGGTACGCAGCAAGGCGTTTCCAGTGGAATTTCCATAAAGGTCTGTGCCGTTTGGACAATATGGAAATGTGAAAGTGAAAAACAAACGGATGGCTTTGGAGAAGAAAAAGGTAAATTAGAAGTCTGACGGGAGTGAGCGCGGAGGGTGCGAGGGGTTAGGTCAAAATTCAAATATCAGCGATTCGTATCGGCAGTTGTGCCCCTGAGGAATTTATAGAAAAAAAAAAAAAAATGTTTTGCGAGTGGAGGAACTAAGGGTGGAACTAGTGAGGGAAAATGTTTTTTTTTTTCAAGAAAAATGCCTTTTCCGAAACATTTACAAGCATGGCGACGAACTGGTACAAAAGGGCTCTGACGTTTTGCGGTTCTTCAGCGGCCTCTTTCCTGGTTAGCACCGGCTTTGGCCGATCGATGTTTCCACCCTCGTGGATTGCGAGGCGCTTTGTGTGCCTTCCTGTACTTCCCATACACGTAGCACAATCAGCGGCAGGTGTTTACCCAGTCTGATTAACATTGTTCCTGCCACTGCTACGGGATAAGGCGGTTAGCCATAGAAAGGTTTATAGGCGTGGATATGGTAGGAGCTATCGAACCTTTGTAATCCATCTAGTGAACCGTATATATACTTAGCACAGACACGAACCTCACTCGAGGCGTAGTTTTCAACTAGAATACCAAATTTGGTTATTTTTTTTTTAAATTTGCAAATCTTCATTGACATTCTGGACTATTACGTTGATATATGAATTTTGTATGTATTATACATTAAATAGAAAATTTAATGAAGGAATTTTCAAAATGATAAGCATTTATAAGTTTTTGCTACAGTTTCTCGCGTTATTCGTTACAATTTGATTACATATTACTCTCTGTCTGTGTACTTCGATTTTCTTTATTCTTCTCTTCCCTTTATCTCATACCGACCTGTACGGTTGAGCGACTCGCGAGACTCTCAGGAATGGCGGATTACTCGCTTTACGAGATCCCGCCTGAGCTTTGCGTCAGCACCCGGTAGCTTGGGAATTATTGGATTCCGCTATGAAAATTGGAATTGCATGACCGAGGTTGGTACGACTGAGAACTGGTGAGATTGGTAAGCGCATTCAAGAATTTCTGAAATACTAGGGATTTTTCTATGGTTAATTTTACGGGAAATTTACGCCATAATGCTTTCATACTCTGTATACATATATGTACGATATATACATACGTCATAGTCGTATAACTCATAGTGACTTTTTATTGTAAAAAAGTACCCACTTTATTGCCCATGATTTTTTGAATAATAAGAAAAATTTAGGTTCTTTTTTTAAATTCTTATTTTATGAGAAAATCAAGCTTTTTTGACTGATGAATTATGACGGTGGTCACAATGAAGAAGTGTCGTGATGCAGGAGTATAGGTCTGGGACATATCGAAGGAATTGGTTTGTCAGCTTCTGGATGAATGAAAAATGATCAATTTCTGTAGCACGAGTGGACACCATTTGTTATCGGTCAGTCGATGGCCGATAAGGTCACTCGCCGTCGGTCGGAAAGCGAGCTTTTACATGGAAGTTTTCCCAACGTCACAACGACGTCGATATAAGCGGCGCCATCTGGCGAGTGTGAAACTTTACCATTTCAGGGTAGCTCACCCTCGTGGAAATACCCATTTGTAGATGAAGATGTCGCCACTGTTGCGCTCCGAGCTCTTACCGGCTTTTCCCAGTCAGATACAACTTTTTCCCTTGATCCATAAAAGTTTTATTATCACTGTCCAAATTTCAAAACTTTCCAAAGATTTGACATTAATTTTATGCTCAGATAAAATGTGATCAAAATAATTACTAAATTGCAATGTGATGGACGATTAGTTAAAAAAATTAACAAGTGGATCTGTTTTAGCTTAACCTAACCCAACCCCTATCTTTTCCCCTAAATTCTATATTTTACATCCCCTACGTGCGTCGCTCTCTCGTGCTTGCAGAAAGTAATGCTTTTTATACAGAGAGCTTCATTTCGCCGACGTTCAGACTCGTTCGTACCGAGTGAGACTGGATTTAATTAATACCTATCCCTCCGCGATATTAAGGGTAATCCACCCCCCCCCCCCCCCGTCCCAGCACGAGTTCACTTGAGTGAAAATTAAATCAGAGTTTATTTGTCATATCCGCGTCTGCTTTTTATCCCGGCTACTTTTCTGGATTAACACTTAACTCCTGTCTGACTTTGTCGGTGTGTAACTACTTATTATTAACAGAGGAGACTCTGTTCTCCTTGCAGTCGGAAAACAACCCCAAAACAATTGCTAAACAGACAGCTTCGTTTACAACTACCTGATTAATCAATATCGATTTGGTTTATACAATCTCCAAAAAAAAATGTATTTTTTCCTTCAAAAACTTCTTCGCCATCTTCTTTCACTTTATCACTTCGAGGTTACCAACTGCCCTGTTCGATTTCATCCTAAACTTTTTTCCCGACCCTTGAACTTTCCCCACGATCCGATCTTTCACGGTAAAATTGTTTAAGAACCGTCACGTTGGTATGCCTGGCCCGTGACAAGTGTCCGTGGCAATACGTGTTATTTCGCAAGAAACGGATCCATTTTGAAGGCCCTGACCCTTAAGTGATATGTGCTCGGAATACAAAGGGTCCAGGCAGGAATAAGAGGTGATATTTGCTGACAGGGGGAACAGATCTGCTCTAAGATGTACATGTGTTTCCCATTCATCGATCTTAGCAGCTAAATATATACAGAAAAAAAGTGTATATAAGGCATACACGTACACTTATATAATATACAGTGTATATACAACCAAAACTTCGTCATATATCATTCAATTTCTTTTATCCTTCCACTCCTTTGCTCTCTTGTATTTTCTACCCTCCTCTTATTCTATGGCACTTCGGCATTTCTTTAAGATGCATCTACCAATGTAGGTAGAACCTCCATATAGGTACGAGTCCTGGGTACCTACCTGTCTGCCTGCTTGCCTTCAATTTCCTGCATCTATTTCAAGTTACACTTGACTTTCTTTTTTTTTTCTTCCATTTCTCATTTCTCTCATTCGCCTCACCCCCATTTCTCCCTATTCCTCTTTTCTCCACGATTCCCTCGCTTTACTTCTGTTCGGGTACGTCAGCCACTCGCCTTGGCTTCTTCCAACCTTTGTAAGATACTTTTCTTCCAGAACGTTGCGTCGACAATCGTATTCCCCCGGCTCGCTACGTTCAATCTGGCTGCGTTATACGTGTGTGCCGTGTAGGACGGGGGCTGGTGTGCCAGATTGGAAAATCTGTTATACGAGAAAATTCACAAGCGAATCTCGCTGCTCGTAGCATAGCGCATTATCCAGGATAGGAGGATCGCGTAAGCAGTGGATAGTAGTGATAGTGAGAAATTTTTGTAAAATTACGAAAAAGAAGAAAATATTTTTTGAAACTTGTCACACGTGACATTATTTTTTTATCTATCCTCGGATGATGCTGTTCCCTGCGAAATGGGATTGGGCCGGTTTTGAGGTTCATCGCGGCGAATCAGATCTGGCGCACGTGACTTTAAACCGGCGCGTTTGTCAGAACGGTGGTAGTGGGAGAAAGGAGTATTTTCTTTGAGCTTAATGAAGTACGTTAATGAATCAACAGGTGTCTACGTCTTTGTAGGATCAATCCTTTCGCTTTGTGATTCCCTCGTTTTCTTTATACCAATTTTCTACCCTAGGCGATCCTTTCTTGTCTTTTGTTCGGTTAATCTTTATTTTTTCTTCATTGCCCCTTCTGTCTCTTATTACCAATATTTTAAGTTGCGTTTAGGTTATATTCTTCGTGCTCAATTGGCGGTCGGTAGACTCTTGTAAAAATGCCTAAAATCCTTAACAGCCGAGACGGCTGCTTCTTCGTGCTAGAGTTACAGGCAAATTGGCTCTTCGTGCCATCTGGATGAAATACAATTGAAGTAACGCTGATGTCGAAGGGGATGGCAAAGGAAGTCGCGTTGATGTGTAACTTCTGAGAGTTACAGTGTTCATACGTGTTGCGCAAGTTGAAACTGCAGTAACGTTGAGGGTATGGCTGGGCTTTCGCAGTCTCGTAAAATCTTTGAATTTTATTAACCCTGGAAAATTGAAAAGTCTAAGCTGCAGAGGGATGAATTCCGCTGGGCTGAATGTACGTAGCGGGTAAATTTTTTAAAGGGTTGCTCGGTTCGGTTGGGGTGCGTGTGATGAGAGGTGGAATTCACAGGATATATGTATATAGAGCGGAACTGTAGCGGCAATCCACGGCAGAAGGGTAGTTGGCTGTATATGGCAGTGAAGTCTACTGTCAGACCAAAGGGGATGGTGTTGAAATATAAAATAAATATCTTAAACCCTGTGATCCACGGTTTAATTAAAACTTGATCCTGCGTCTGATACGCCGACAAGATTTCACGGATCCAATTTGCCCCACGGATAATTCTCCACCCCTTTCATCCCTCGACGCGATTATCATCTTTTTATATGTCAGTCTGGCTCTAGTCGCCGACCCTCTATCAATAACGCGGTAGATGCTTCGTGGGGCGGGAAGAGGAGAAGGGGAGGGTTGCTACTGTAAATTCTCACAGGAAAATCTAGATATGAAATCGACAGATTACAGGTGGGGTAAAAAAATTCTTGGGCAAATTCATCATTTGTTCTTGATTCTCCAAGAGAGAGAAAATATATTATATATATATATATATAAAAGTTGAATTTAATTCTTGCTATACAAGTAATTCTTATCGTATCTTCTCGAGCTCATAAGATTCTTTCACTCTCTTGAACCCCTCTTATCTTTAACTCGTATCACCCTGGAAACTAGCTGCACTCCAAGTTATGGTGTTTTCCGGGTACAAAAGGCACGTGGATTCCACTTGTTGTGCCAAGAGCCACTTCTCAATGGACCAATCTCTTGGAAACTTTATCATCCCCAATTTCCAATAAGATATCGTAATATAGATTGCCGAACCAGTTGTCGTTGTAGCCACGAGTATCAATATCGAAAAATAGCTCTGGAATACTTTTCAAATTGAGTGTACACGTATCTGAGGTCTTTACGATTATTTTTTTTAAGGGTGGTAGTACAGATTAATTTTTTTTCCTATCTTAAGGAAACATGGCACATCGAAACTCGAAATTCGAAATATTTCGAAGCCACTTTTCAGGCCAATCACGTGCGTCCGTTTAGTTCACGTCAATGAGAATTTTAGATCGGCTGTCATTTTGCAGATGTACAATGGCAATGCTTACAAAATATTTATAAAGACATTTAAATAGACAAATAACAGATATTGGAAATCAAATAAGGATTTATCTTTTTTAATTTCGAACTTCAAGAAATCTTACTCGCTATCACAGCCTGCTGTGTAGACGCCTGACTTGTGCTAAACTGTCAAAGTTTCATGCAATTTTATAATTTTTACATGCTCATAACACACTTTTTGCATAAATTTTGTTCTACCTCCAAATATGAAAAAGACTCATAAAAGAGTGTACGCGAGTTGGACTTCCATTATTGAGACTGTCCAGATTATATAATTGTAAGTGATTGAAATTTACGTATTCGTTTTCAGTTTTCACATCGCCCTTCTCACATTTCCAGTTATCAGAAATTCACATTCTTTCAACAATTTTCCAATTATCGTGAAAAAAAAAATATTGGATATCAAACAAAAATAAAATTCCAAACTCTTTGGTTCAGAAATTTTATTTGTTAATTCAAACCGAAATGAATATGAAATGTTCAATTTCGATGAATTCGAATTAATTAATTTGCTCATTGCAAACAAACGTGCTCATTGCGAAATAAGTGTGGGTGGAATTTAATGAAATTTTCTTTTGAGCGACCGTGAAAAAAAATCCAAAAAGTGCGCGCGTAGCTCGCGCGTTGTTGCTAGTTATCCTATAAATTTCCTTTACCTCTCTAATTAAGGGCTGCTTCGTTCGATCTTGAAGGAAACTCAGTGAAATCGGCGGCATATATATCTGTGGCCAGCGACTGTGCTGTGTAATTCTCAAGGGCGTAGTGGGTGAATTGGGGTGGGATTGGTAGAGAATCAAGGGGCGTGCGAGAGCCAATCCATCAGAAAGAGCTGCTGCTAGCTGCCACCGACAGACCTTTGCCCCCGGCGCGCCGCCAGTTTCAACCCCTAGAACTTTAGGGTAGAATAGGGCAGGTTTCGGTGCAATGTCGGTCCGATCTTCATCCTGTGTCTGTTTTAACCACTTTTCATCCTTCCACTTGTCACTGCATTTTGATTTTGATTTTCTCTTTACCCTCGTACAAAAATCGCATACAAAGGCCATGGACAGATAGGATTTTCATTCGAGTGGCAATTACAGATTTTTAAGTAAAACAATAAACCACTCCAATTATAGATCTTTAATTAATTATCCATCGATCGGTAACTTCTTTTATGGATTTCATATAATAATCGATAATAAATTGTCTGATAATATTTCTACATTCACCCTATTATTGATATATACTTTTCACATGTTTTTTTTTCACATCATCATCATCTTCGCCTAAACTGGAAATAATTTATCGTAATTCGTACGAGGGTAACAATAATTTATCGTGCAAACAATGAACACATATATTTATGGTCCAGTTACTTAGGCAACAACTCTTATCTGCGAAAACGAGCACTGACTTTATTATTTAAAGACCATCAATGTCCTTGATAACGATTTTCATAAAATCCTTTATTAGTTTAGTACCGACAGTAGTCGCTTACTTGGATTTGTAAAATCCACTGCTTCGTCCAGATTTACCTACTAACCTAACCCTAAACCATTTGCGCTTTCGGTGGTATTAATATTTCGACTTGTAAGTAAGAGCATCTCCACGTTAAGACCTCAGTGCATAACCCAACAGATCCTAAGATCTCCAAGATGAAGACGAGAGGTGAGCCTGATGAGGACGAGAGTGGATAGAGAATTATTAATCATGGCCAGGATCTCATAAACCTGCGTTTAAGCTCGGCACAGTGCATCGTTTATTACCAGTTTCTCCGTGTGCTACACCGTACAAGTAATACTCGTGTTCGCATACACCGGCGCCACCTTGTAACAGAAATTGCATACGAATTACTTGGCAAAATAAAAAGAAAAAGCTCACCCATGTCGTACAAGGTTACTTACAAAATCGCATGAATAAATAATTATCACAAAAAGAAAGCAGCTTCGTTAAGGATTTTCAAAATGTTATTCTTTACGAAAAGATCTTTTTTCCTCTGTGCCACTTGATGCATGCAGTTCCTAATTTTTTTTTTATTACATTTTTTTTCTCTTCTTTCTCCGTCACTTTCACGTTCCTTAATGCGCCTTGAAACGCCCTGGACGCTCTCGACATAATTCGCCGTAAAATTCAAAAGCGACGCCAGCGAGTTCAAGGGTGTTTGTTCCCTTTGACTCTGTCGCCCTCGTATGGGATCTGGAAATAAAGTTTAACAGGTAACTTCCCGGCCTGAAATATATTTTGTTCTCGCTCCCCTTTGAAAGGACAAGAAAAAAAGTCCCAAGTACGAGCCCTTACGTATTGTACCGTTAAAAAATCCCCTGCTTCTCTTTCCTGAGCTTTTACCTCATTTTCCCTTACTCCAATTTTACCAGTCGTTTCCCACTCTCACTTTCATCCCTCGCCCCGCCACCCCCCCCCCCTACGCCCTGCCGAAAGCCTCTTTTTAGTAACTAGACTCCCCACACGCTCCGGCACGCGTGTCGCTTTCCGTGCCAAGGGCCAGTAGCATGCACGTGACACGCCAAGGGGTGGATCAAGGAGGTTACCAATGGAGAGGGTAGCCCTGTAAACTAAGTAGTACACGATGAGGAGGGTCAGGATGCAACTGAGGGATTACCAGCTTTGGTTATTGTTCCCCTTGCAATTTACCGTAAATCACCATTAAGGCCTGTTTCGTGTTCCGTTCAGGACTTAAGCATAGTTCAAAATTTATATTGAAAATTCAAAATAGTTCTGCCACTGAAATACCCAAGCTAAATTCTTCAAAGTCCATTAACACAAATTTCATTCCTCTTAACGTTCAATCCTTGAAATATATACTAATCCAAATTCTCTCGCGGGTCCCTCAAGTGTTTCTCTGTTCCTGTAATACGATAGGTAACACGACGTAAAGTTCAAATCAACGTCTCCGAGATTTCCTACTCCATTCCCGAGATTTGAGATTGGCCTGGCAGGCCTCGTCGAGGATGCCGAGGATATTAGCGTTAGGTAAGCCGTCAGATTAGATCCCCCAATTCCCATTTGTCTGTAGCTCGGGCACAGAAGTGAGGGGGGGGGGGGCGGGGGTCGAAGGGCGGTAAGAATAAGAGCGACAGATATAGAAGCAGAGAAAACCGTGTCCCTCTCTCTCTCTCTCTACATCTTGGGAAATGTACCAAGATTACGGATCCAATTCCAATAAAGTTTAGCACGTGAGCTGACTGACAGCAGTCAAATTATTATATAACCACCGTCTACCGAGCGTGCCGCACGATCTCGCCTTAACGTTCGCTAAAAGTTATGAGGGTCCGTGAACGATTCTAAGGGCGCAGTCATTGAAACGGACTCAGAATCAGACAGGACGATTCCATATGTTATTTTTATGTCGTCGATCTAAACAAAAATTCAAAATTTCATTTCATTAATGTAACTTTAGGTCACACCCCCCCGCCGGACTACCCATTCATCCGTTTTACCACTCTGCTACTCGAATCGTCTAATTTACGATACGCTGACGTATCTGGTATCCTAATGGTTCAATATCCTAGCCAAGGAATTTTCGGATAGTCAATCGTTCAAATTATTATATGTATAGATTCTCCGAACTATGCTGATTAAGGCTTAGAGTTTATGCAATTCAAGTTTGAGGAATCCGGATAAGGTTTTATAAGAAGAGCATTGGGATTAAATTTCACGAATTTCTACATATTCATTACGAGGCAGCGTCCGCGACAAAATTGAAAGTATTTTTTAATTCACGTGGATAAATTCGAGCAGCACGAAGCCTTGCGTCACCATAAGGTCTAATCGCGCGAAGTGTTTCATTCATTTCTCATGAAACATCCTGGCGTGTCTGGTTGGGCATGGGCCCTTACTACTGGGCATCATCCACATCACGGAAATGTGCCACCCTGTAATGGCTACGTTTTAAAGAGATTGGTTATAGCTCCATCTGTTGAGAAATTACCAGGTTGACTCATACAGTTATTTCCCACGTACGGTATTATATATATATATATATACTCAATATATATATATATATATAATATATACTCAATATATACAATGCATATATATTATACATATATAATACATATAATACGATACACGAATACAGCAACGTGAAAAAAAAACTTAAAAACCATCAAAAGAGCTCGTTAAAGAATTTTTCATGTCGATTATATGCGTTTACCTGACGTGACGGGGCTTACAAAAGTATAAATGAAATAATAATAAAGGCAGATCCAATTCCGATACGGCGATTTTTTTAAAGAAACGAAAAACATTCCGTTGACGTAACAAATACATATATATGTATATATATATACACGACACGCGACACATAACACGAGCTAGCGTACATATTGATTGGACTTTGTCTCTCTCTCTCTCTCTCTCTCTCTCTCTCTCTCTCTCTCTCTCTCTCTCTCTCCCTTTCTCTTATTTCTCCCTGTTGCACGTACATCGAATGACGGCGTATTATCCCCCACTTACCCACCGTTTGGTATACTAAAGAATACGAGAACACGACGTGAAATCGCTCGCGTGCCGCATGAATCATCATTCATTTCGTGTTACGCGACGTGCGCTGTTGGGCAAGTCCATTGGCCAGAAGGCTCAGGTTATCTGCGAATCGGTTTACATGACTGGCATCTGATAAGCAGTCCTATACGAGACACGGATACCCCGTTATTTACATGGGTTTTCCACCTTTATTATATATTTGTTGTAGACAGTAATTTTTTTCTTCGATCCCTCTTTTCCCCCAGTCTTCCGATATTTATTTTTTACTTGTGCATATATATGTCACTCTCACAGCGATTAAATAGCATACGAAAACTTGGCTAAGTAATTCACTGCGACAATTGTTGTCCAACAATGTATTGTTGGGTATCGATTGTTTCGAGTCCTTTTTTTTTTCTACCTCAGCAAAAATTCTCTATTGGTCTCATCAATCGAGAATAACGATTAAGTTCATTTAGTCCGATGCGGAATCGGTATCGTTTTAACGGCGACAGAGTGTGAACCTGCAAATCATGATTTTTAAGTGAACTCATCTTCGTTCCTGTCGTTTGCAATTTCCACTATCTTCGTTCCATTCGTCCGATGGGATATCTGAGTGAAAGGGAGGGCGAAAGAGGGGAGGGACGTCACCCGTCGCGACACTCGTACGAAAAGGGGGAAGATTTAGCTGTACTTTTTTTTTTGCCCGAATGTATTACGATGACAAAGTATCAACGGCGGATCGCGGATTCAACCGGAAGGGATGCCTGCCTGTAGCCACTGGTTGGCAACTACTGGCTGCCCTGGATGTAGAGGATCCAGGAGGGTGGCAGCACCGGGCGGTGGCAGCGGGTATCAAACAAATTGAGTGGAGTTCCGGTGCCCGGCTCGTTTATAATGATATCAACGTTCCTGTCCACGAACACTATCAAAATCCTGACGTCCTATGCGTTTTCACACTCCCCGCATTCTATATCCACCATATAAAAAAAAACCTATCGTTACCGGCATCCCCCATTACAATGGCGAACAGACTTATCTCCGCGTTAGTCCACGTCACCTTTCAGGATTTATCACGAGTATTTATGAAACAAATTTCATTTTTCAAATTTCAAACGAACGAGGTACCTTAAGCGTAACCGCCAACAGGAAGGTTTGGTTTCAATAACGGATTTACACTCTTTTTGTCTCTGTCAAAAAAGAATTTTTTTCTACTTTGATGCCATCTTTTTTTTCTGACTGGGATTGCACATACGTTTATCTAGGGTTGGTACGCGTATACGTGTTACCGAAGAGTCCTTTGTGTCGGCGCATACGTTCCATTCCGGATCGGTTACAGGGCGGTGAGTTTTGGTTAGCAGCCGGAGATGGTTTTTCCTCTGGCGGTGCGCCGACGGTTCCGCCCGGAGGATTTCGTTTCGCTGCGGCGACACTGGCTGCCCGTGGTCCCGGGCTACCGATCTCACCCCCCAATCCCACACGATGATTAATGACCTCCCACTTTGATATATCGCCATCATTTTTCACGCATAGATGGGACCCGTTGATATTCCCTTTGCCACACGCACACGGATTCACTGCGTTCCGCAACGTGTTCTGGGATACCTAACCTCAACTCGCTGTCTAGGTACGAGGAGTCTGCGTTTCATCCGTTTCATGGTAAACCTTCAATGGTAGGTTGGAATCATGGATTTTATCGCTTGCATGAGAACGACTTCATTTGGAGTTACCACCGGTATATATATGTGTTTCTGTATATATATAGATTTCTTGTAGTTTGACTCTTGTGATAAGAGTTACAGGTAAGCTATCTCGCATTTGGGTTTTAATGTTCAGATTCGGTTTGAGTTTGAATAGGATGCTTTTGTGAATATGTGAAATTCTTATGGGTTTTGTTGTTGTTGTTGTTATGGTTTAACGATTAATTGAAATGATACTAAAGTCACGTGAGAAAATGACAGAACGAAGTTTTATATTAAAATGACTTGATACTCGCGATGGGTCGTCATAAATTATTAACCTGCGTGAAGTTAGCCCAGCACTTTTCGAATTGTGCTGAATCGCGCTAAATGTGTGCCAAGTTGTGCCGTTAACCCGAAGTGGATAACTTTAACAGTTTTCGAAAAAATTGAAAAATGTTTGTGGTAGTCCTTCGCTCGTGCTACTCCATGAAACCCGTGAAAATTAGATTTTGAAATAAACTAAATGTTGTGCTGTGTTGTGCTAGGCGAGCACAACAAGTTTCCCTTATGGCAAAACCTTCTCAGAGCAATCTTTCACGGGTATTCCCTGGATGTGTATTTTTGCGTTACTCCGAAACCATGAAAACCAGATTTTAAAAAAACTAAATGTTGTGCTGTCTTGTGCTAGAGGAGCACAACCAATTTCCCTTATGGCAAAACCTTCTCAGAGCAACCCTTCACGGGTATTCCCTGGGGGTGTATTTTTGCGTTACTCCGAAACCATGAAAACCTGATTTTTAAAAAATTAAATGTTGTGCTGTGTTGTGCTAGACGAGCACAACAAATTTCCCTTATGGCAAAACCATCTCAGAGCAACCTTTCACGGGTATTCCCTGGGTGTGTATTTTTGCGTTACTCCGAAACCATGAAAACCAAATTTTTAAAAAACTAGATGTGCTGTTTTGTGCTAGACGAGCACAACAAGTTTCCCTTATGGCAAAACCTTCTCAGAGCAACCCTTCACGGGTATTCCCTGGGTGTGTATTTTTGCGTTACTCCGAAACCATGAAAACCTGATTTTTAAAAAACTAGATGTTGTGCTGTTTTGTGCTAGACGAGCACAACAAGTTTCCCTTATGGCAAAACCTTCTCAGAGCAACCCTTCACGGTCTTACCCGTGACGGCTGCATTTTTGGGTTACTCCGAAACCGTGGAAACCAGATTTTCAAAAAGCTATATGTTGTGCTGTAGCACAACTGTTGTTGTGTAGCACAATTTAGCACAATTTTCAAAAATAAAAAATTCGAAAAGTGCTGGGCTAACTTCAGACAGGTTAATTATTAGGCACTTGGGGCCGGAGATTTAGGATCTGATCCGTTAATCTTGCGAGATTGTCGTGTAATACGTTTAACCACAGCGGTCTTCGTCAAAGAGGATTAGAAAATCTGTTCTCTTTTCCCCTCAAAGCCACTTTTGTGAGGTCAGGCACCCTCTTTTACAGCTACGAAAGTCGAGCTTAAAATTGTGATTTTACGATGTCGGAAATTGTATGGTCTTTGTTTTTTTATATTAATTTTTTTGGAAACTGATATTAGTTTAGTTACTGTTACGAGCAGTCGAATAAGGACTATCAGGATTGCTGATGTAAATGGTGGATTGGGAGTAGTGAAGCTTTCGTGGATGAGAATTTGAATAATTCAGACGCGGCTTGGCCAGCGATTTTCGATCGTGGAAATGAATGTAGCTCGGTCGTAATTTTTTATTTTAATTCACTGAATTTCGAGAAAATTTAAATGTTTAAAACAATGATTTTATGGTATTACATTGGCAAAAATATCACATATACATTCACATCGTGTTATCCGCGAAACTTGATACTGCATTATCCCAAGAGCCTTGTCAGGAATGATCTACCGGAGGGTTAAAATTCAGTGAAACAAAAAAAACTACCCTTCGCGTTCCTCAAGACTCGACGTCGTCGCAAGATCACGAGCGCCTAGAACGAGTAAGCCAAGTAAAATAAGGGTAGTTTCCTAAAGTGATTTCGACAGGTTAAAAAAAATATTTGAGTGGTTGTCACATTGGTCGCGTACACATGGGAACGATAATGGAGTCATTTTATCACGGTTATCGCGAAGTAGATTCTGCATGCGACAAGACGTCGTTACGCTGCACCCCTTTGAGCCCCCTTTCAGCCCCTCGACACCCATCTCTAAAACCTTCTACCACTATCATCCGCTACTGCATCCCCACGATTTAGCCCCCCTAACCTCACCCCTTTTTCAGTCCTCCGCATCCCTCTGCCACTTGACACTAGACGCTCTTCTGTCTAAAGTGCAGCCGCTGCATCTGCATCCCTCAAAATCTCAGCCGGTTGGATAACTTCGGTCGTTTCCTGCTACCCCCCTTTGCCCATCGGTCTGGCTTAGCACAAAACCATCGTATTCCAATGGCACCGTACCTAGTGCTACTGTACCATTACCCAGCGCCGTTCCGTTCTATTTCAACCCTCCACCCTTGCGTCCCACATATAAAGGCATCATACATAGTCGGCCGGACTACTTTGACGAACGAGTAGGACCGGGACCGCAATGCGGACACGCCAGGAATAAAAGCACCTATGTCTTTCTTGTTCTATTTTTCTTTTTTATGTTGGCGCATGTGACTCACTTTTTTTTTCATATCGCGTACGTGCTTTGCGGAAGGTCACGCGCTGGGGTTATCGTCGATTGTAAATATCCAGGTGAGAAACCGGTAGGATTACGTAATCTCGGTCGGAGTTCATAAACCGTTGTCTAGCAGTTGGCGGGTAGTTGACCGTCTCTTTATATCAGTACCATAAAAGCAACGAACCGGAGCGTTTATATGGCGTCGATTGCCACCGTCGTGGCACCAGACCCGGGGATTCTTTACTGGCGCTTTGTGCGACCCGGAGTGTGGGGAGTGGCAAGGAACATGAAGAAATTGCGAAACGACTGATTCATCCCGAAGTCGATGGTTCTGGTACTTGCTCGAGGGTGAGAATAGGGAATGAAGTGCCAAGAAGGTTTAATATTTTGATCTTGGCTTTTTTCTCAAATTCTTTCCGTATATATTTTTTTCAACCCCTAAATTTTACATCCCTGTAAAGCTCGCGTGCGCGCAAGTACAACCCAAATTGTTTTTATGTACGTAGACAAAGGGACGGTCAATATCGTTGCTGTGATATTAATTTTGAAAAAGTGAAACTGAAAAGTGAAATTGAAATGTGAATTGCTCTATCGGGAAGCTTTATGTATGGGCACGGATTAGAGTTACGTAACAAAGATAGTGGAATTGGAGAATAGTGCATTAAAACGCAATATTCCTAGCAGTGGAACGTTTTTTTATAGGTTTAATATATTTTTGTAAAATATATTGGGCAAGGGCAGGTCTAAATAATTTTATATGGCAATGATGACTTAGAGAGGGATGACAGGCATGTTAAAGTAAGCGTCACGACCTTATCGGGCCGGTGGCTTCCATTTTCCGCTGCTTTCACAAGGGAGGAAAGTGACCGTGATTACGAGGAGGCCTCTTAAATAAACCCGGTTCGCTTTTTATGCGAGGTAGACTGAAAATTCAGGCTTTCGTACTGAAGGGGCAGGAGAGGGCCCAACTTGGCAGCGCGAAATGCCTGCCGTTCTGGCTGACAATGGGTGGACGGGGTAGGTCTGGTTCGCGGGGTGGTGGGTTGCCTAGGGACGAAGAAGACGCTTACGACGGAAGGGTAGGAAAGTAGCGTGCTTTGTGCGCCGAGTGAAACGCCAGTCTTTACGGCAACTGCTTGGCCATAACGACGCTCATTGCTTTGTCCCACTATGTAAAGCCAAACCGGTGACTTGGCACGCTGGCGGATCGGCGACATTTCTCGTAATGCACCTAACTATAAAGAAAATGAATGTCCTGGCTTCGGTTGTCCTTTTATTTTTTTTCGAGAACATTGACATACAGCGAGTGGGTGCTTGGATGGATAAGAGAATAATAATGAAGTGGATGTTCGAGGAATAAGAAAATAAGACGTAATTGGAACATGGTTGGAAGTTCGTGGTGATTTTTTTCTTTGGATTTTAAAGAAATTTTTAAAATTTTTTAGCAGGGTTCAAAAATTCGGAAAATGTCTATTTTTTTGTACAGGCTAACTTTTGTCATAAATATTATTCCTAGGTTGGTTTTAATTGGTATCGATCGTTAGAAGTCGTGCTCTTGCATAAAGTGCAGTAATTTTGATTCTGGATTATGATACGACGTTTTCATGAGATTCTGTCGCAGGAGGGGGTGAGAAGTGTCTGGGGATGTTTTTTGCTCTGTTGAAGATTCACCTAAAATTGCTGCCGGTAACAAATGACAAAACAAGCGACATGATTGTAACGACGGGGGGTTGGTGCTCGAGGATCTGCTGAAAGATGAGAACTGTTGTAGGATAAGGGATGGGAAAAGGGGGTTGGATCGTTGGCAAGTGCTTGAAAGTGAAAATGGAGAAGATTGAGACGGAATTCGCCTAGCATATTCTGGTTTTGATAGTTATGATTGCGAGTGACTTCCATTCCCAAACGACAACCACTGCCACCCGTTGCGAAAACCACCCTTATCACACTGGGTGGTAACGTAAGCGACCCTTTGGCTGCTTTTCCATTGTCGGTCTAATGGCTAAAAGTGGCCGAATAAATTGTCGCGTTCAATTCGTGACCTGTGACCTTGTAAAAAAAAAGAACGAAGGTGCCGCCACTCTACGGTAAAAAAAAAGGTAAAAAAAGCTTTCTACGCTTTAAAATCGTGTCAATATAGTGCGAATATTTTTTAAAAGACACCTTTTTTTTAAATAAAGTTTTCCCGCTGTTACATTTTTTTCTCCCTTTTTCTCTATACTTTTTTTTTATTTCCATGATACTCTCGCCATTTGCACTCTCCATGTGGCGCCCTCACTGCGTTTTTAGTGTGAATTAATACCGGTTCCGCGAGTACCTGATTTACATTTATTGCACCGCTCTCATAATGGCGTCCCTTTATCTTCCGTAATTTCAACTAATTATATTCTCATTTCGATAAAATATGATAGCGCCGCCTTTCGTCTAGTAGTTAGATTGCTGGTATCCAAGATGGAGTCCTTGATCATCACAAGAACTTCCGTGTCATTTATTCCTACAAATTTCACACACTCAATCTATCAGTCTAGTCCAGTTGGAACCCAAACAGAGCCTGGACTTACTGAAGAAAATTTGTACCGTCCCTTGAAAATTTACAAGCTACAGTTAAATCCTGAAGAGTTTATTACTATTGCCTCCACAAAATTGACCAATAGTACTTATACCAAAGAGAAAGTACGTCGCGTCCCACTGGCAGAAAGCAATGATAAAGGAATACAGAATAAAAAAGAAATACGGATATAGTAAAGTAGTAGAATAAGGGTAGAATAAAATACACAGTATATCTATATACATACCAAAAGTCGTAGGTTAGTAGGTAGCCTAGGATCAAGGGTGGCATTGGGGTTGATTTAAAGGGCCATAACTAGAGGCAGATTTAAGCAGCGTTCATAGAGAAAGCCTTTCTTTTATCCGTTTAAGTCATGGCAATACGTCTGACCGCCACGACCGGATGAAAGCGCAACCCTCATTGATTTGCGATCGGCGCCCATTGATTTTTCGTGGTTTATTTCGGCGGATCAGAAGGAACGAAGGAAATAAAGGAAGGGGCGGGAGGTCGGGTGCATTACAAAGGGACCAAACAACAAAGCATTGGAATGCGTCAAATTTCCCCTTTCAATTTAGCAAGCATTATTCAATTTCCTGGACCCGCGGCTGCGAGAAGACGCTTGGTGTGATTTCCTTGTGTTCATTTTTTTAGCCCCCATTCGTTCTTTCTTCATCCCCTATCTTCTTATATCCTTCTAGTTTCTATTGCTCCCTTTTTTTATCTTCGTTCCTCCCACGGAGATTGCGAGTGCGAGCAATCCCACCCCTGGAGGGTGATTCGTCCACTCTCTATCGCTCTCGTACATCCTCGACTTGATTCTTGTAGTTTCTATCTCTTTCTTTCTGGCACTAGGAAAGAAATGGTTACTGCCAGAGAGTAACGTAGTTAGACGAACGCGTGGCCAATGAGCCGTTTTGTCCCTGTTTGGCAATCCTTATTTTTCATTCTGTATTCCGGTGTCTGACGCCTTTCGACTTTTTTCATTTGGTTTACTTTTTTTTTTACGTCGACGCTGCTTTTAAATTTCCCAATGAAATCGTGCGCGCTGATTTTCACCATTTCAAATGTTCTCTCGTTAGCGTCGCTACTTTTTCAATAAAATTAGATGCAGAGGGATGATTTTTTGAATCGTAAAATTTTCCATCTTGCTTATCATCTCAATGCGCCCTGATCTCGTACGCTATTGATCTCGATGGCAATTGATTTCGAGCTCTTGATTCACATAGTGAATGTATCAATAAATTTTTGTCATATAGTAATAATAATCTTTATTGTTTCATTCTTGCTTACAAATACATTCGAATTTTACAATAAGATTTTGACATTACAGTAAACGGAACTGAACATCTTAATTACTTCAATTCCAAAAAAAAAGTATAAGAGTTGACCCGAGTAAAGCGTCTCGGCAATCCGTGACCTGTATAGCCGGTTGCCTGTACTTGATGAGAGACTCGATCGTGTCTTTTGATTTAAAAAGCAGAAAACTCGACCGTTTTATGGATCTTCCCGTTCCGTACCCAGGGGATGATTCCTGCTACTAAGAACCAAAGGGATGGTAACGACAGAGTAAACCAAATAATGATTAGGGCGATTTGTATTTTTACGTCGTGCCTGATTTCTGTTGGGTAAATATTGCGAGTTTTCTTAAGGCCCCACTCTCTCTTCCGTTCAGACCACTGGCTGCGGCGTTTCATCCCTTAACATTGCATCCCCGTAAAACTCTGAAAACATCCACCGCCAGCTGACGTAGTCTCTTCCAACTGCGGTCCTAGACTCTAGATATAGGGGAGGTTGATGTTGTTGCAGTAAATTGGTCCTTTCGACTGACTCAGGTTCAACCAAATCGTAATAGCTTTTTTGCTCCTACCAACTTCCCACGCATGGCCGATCCACTGATTAGAGGAAATTTTCTTTGGTTGTTAATCCTATAAATGTTTTTACACACTAAATTCAGAAATCAGACGTAAACATAACTACCAACCTTCGGAAACAAATATCCAAGCTTCCGTTCGTAACGGAAATCGTCTTTGATCCTCATCATAAACGGCAGCAGCAGCACCGGAAATTGTGCAGACGTTATACAAACATCTGAACACACGTAAAAGTAAATTCAAACGTTAAATCCAGTGCGATAATTGTATTTACGCGTTCGCAGTGAAAAATGGGCGGATCGGCTGATATCTTAGAGAATTTTGAAAGTTCCCTTGCGTGTCCTGCGCGCAATTGAAATATTCCGAGAGTTCATAACGGGAAGCACGGTTCTATCTTTTGTATTACGTACGAGCAGCTACAGTGTCGCCATCTTCTCGAGAACTTTTCAAACTGAAAATTATACGGGAAATGGCGCGTACAGGCGAGAATGACGGCGTAGAATATTCAAACTACATTCCAGCCAGTATCGTATTATGGAGAGCGGAGCGTATACGAAGTCTACGAAGAAGAGGGAGATGGGTGCGAGAGCACGGCGAAGAGAGGAAAGGGATGCCCGCTGGAATGGATGCACGGAACAGACTCGAATCGCGAAGCTGGGAACACTTGTCGTCCGAGTTTTGTCGCGCGAACGTAAACGGCTAACTCGAAGCTACGTTAAATTAAGCAGTCCGAGATAAGTTTTGGACGTGACGCTAACTTTGTCTCCGAGACTGTTATGCCGAAATGAGACCGTTGGGTCTTTAGTGGCTATCTTCCTCTGTTTCTCTCTATCTCGTTTTCTCTATCTCTCTTTCCCTCTTTATCTGTCTCTCTGCAGCCTCCGGATGCTCGAACACTTCGACTTTTTGGCACGTTCAACTGTTCAAGAACCGATGCGCAGATGTCATTCGCTATCATGTAAAACGACCCTAATTCAAAAATCGTCTCATCTTCGGGATCAGGATAGGTCTGAGTTGTCCATGAGTATTCCCACCGGAAGTGTCCCTTTTTTCATTATCGCCCATAGAGAAACGACTTTCAGGTCTGTGACATTCGATTTAATGTGGTTCATAACGAGTCCCGTAGTCCTCCTTTGCCGAAGACAATTTTACCCTGTGCCGTATCCGTCTTTGACTACCTACTTTTGACTACTTTTGACTACTTTTGTCTACTTTTGTCTTCTTTTGTCTACTTTTGTCTTGAGTATGTCTTGACCGGAAATCAATTTTTGTCTTTGTTTATCTCACTCAAGTCGTGTGGCGATGATAAGTAAGTATACGGACTGGGATGGTACCCTTTCTTTTATGATATTCTACTGGCGAACTAAGAGGCTAGTACGTACGTCTTGGGTAAGAAACGAGGGTAGGAAAAGTATATGCTACCCTTGCTGGAGGAGGTAATCGTGAACAGGGTATAGAAGAGGCGCCGTATTTTATCTAAATGATGTCAAAGGGGAACTGCCGTTGAGCGTCGTGTCGGGTCGCGCCCTATGGACCCCCCCAGCACCCTTTCTGAGTTCAGTAGACTTGGGCATGCCAACCCCCTCCCCTTGGATGCTTGGGAAGGTGAGGGTGGTTTGTGGCAGGAGTCGAGAAAGTCACCGGACGAGGAAGACGAGGGAGGCCGAAAGTGTTTTAAAACTGCAAACCCTGAAAAGTCCCTTTTACCAGTTTTGAGAACAGGTGGCCAGTGGGTGAACGAGGGGGTCAAGGGTGAGGCTGGAGCAGTGCGAGAGGCTGAGCATTACTCCAGCACTCCCGGTTGTTCTGTCGCGTAATGTGGAACCGCCGTGCTCTTATTTTTAAAAAGTTCCAAGCATGTCTGCAGGGGTTGTCCTCAGCTTCGAGGGTGGTAGTATCAGTGGCGGGGCAGGTTACCTAGCCAGCCGCTATGGAAAAGACATGGATGTTATGAGGCTAAGGCCTGAGTCGAGATGGCATTGCTAATGGAGGTGCGATGTAGCCCGCCCGTAAAATTTTATATCTATGCGTGTCGCTCTTTGCCAACCCTCAACTTTTTTTACCCTGAACGAATTTCATCATCATCCGCCATCTTTATTCTCATTCCCCCTTTTCCCTTAGGATGGGCTCACTCTTCTTTTTTTTCCTTTGGCTCTCGATCCATTTCTTTTTGTAGGCTCCTCGAATGAGTTCGAGAAATTCAAGAGCCAGCATCCATGGTCCACCATAGATGGTGGATTGATTATTTCTCATTGATATCATCCCCTCGTAGAGGGCTGTGTAGAAAATGGACAGGGTCCCTGGATGCATTTGTCGTCCGGCTGTGTGCTTTTTCTTAATCAAGAACTTGGGATTGAGGAGTCATTTCCAGTATATGTATATACACGGTACGCGCTACCCTTATGCAGCATTTCGTTAAATGCGGCACTTGGATGTTCGAGTCGAGATGTTTACTTGTTTGTTTTTAGTTCTAAGTACTCTTAATAATTATTCATCGTTGCTTTTATACATCGCGAACTTCCCTTCAACTTTCTCTTTCGCCCCCATTCGTTCATCCCTCTATGACGTCCTTACCGTAAGCAAATAATACCGGGCTTTCATTCATATAAGTGCTCGCGAACCCCCCTGCTTGACTGAAGAATAAACTGCGAAATGGATCTGCTTTTTTTTTGTTTCTTATATGCACCACTTATTTTCGGTATTTAAAATACCGAAAATATGCCTGTGCAATTTGGGAAAGAGAAACAAAAGTTAAGGACCAAAATTTTTAAGCATTAGTCACATGGATTATTATTATCGTTGTAAATTAATGCTTACAGTTCGCGTTTACGTAATTTTCTCATCTTTCTTCGACCCTTTTTCAAACCGACTCAACTCTATCTGACCGCCCCGGTTTAATTTTCTGTACAAGACCAAAAGTTTTTGGGACGTGTCGGACCGAGACACGAATACCAGTAAACGGATGGTAGCATCTCTTCTCTAGTAGCAAGTCTGACGGTGGTGGTTGTGTTTGCGCTCTTCTACCCCTAAAACCTGAAAGGGTTCTCCTGTAGATTAGAGAGCCTGCGGTACAAGTATCTTGGCCTGGAAAGGGAAGATTGGCTTTCTGTCTCTATTAGGTGGTATTTCACCCCCTTGGTTCGTCGACTTTCAGCCCCGCCTTTCTAACATACGGACACCTCGACTTTGTCTTTATTTGCGGTCGTCTTGAGGTACAGTGGCGTAAACGTAATAATACCAAAAATCGTAGAACCACGAGCCCTTGGACGAGATGATTCTTTGCGTGTATCAAATCGATTTTTCAAGGGTACTCCAGCAACAACCCCTGCCCACTTCAAGTAACCAGGTATCGGGTACCTACGTGAGACAGACCGAAAAGTAATGAAGGGTAGAAAAGAAAGGGTCCTTCTCCGAGGACAAAAAGATGTCCTACCTCGGACCAGGGACCTCTTTCATTCTACAACCTTCCAGTCAGAATGACCTACTCGTGTCACGCCACTGTACCTTCCATGGTGAACTTCCTTAACCGCAGTCACATTATTTACTCCCAGCATCCACATGGAACTCCGTCATCATTCATCATAATAAAAAGCCACTCGACAGCTCGGCTTTCATTATATGTATTATATACACAGGACTCAATCTTCTCCCCTTATTTCGACCCTATGCGTTATCCGAAGTAAAATACAGTGATCATTGAATCCACGAAGAACTTGTTACGTTTCCATTACTCCTCCCATGACACTTACATAGCATATGTATTTATTTAGTTTTTATTTGTAATTACCTAAACAAATTTTTGGCGTCGAACTTCAATTATTAATTAATGTTAATTCCCTCTGATGTCCTCGAAATTAATTTTTAATTACACAGTAATTTCTTAAGTCAAACTTAGGCCAATCGGAGGCGGTACTGGTTTTTCCATTTGTGGAGTTATCAAGATGCGGCATTCAATTTTGACCTTTCACCGAAGGCCCTTGCCACCCAGGTCCTTCGCCTGCCGCTAATTGAATTACAGGCTATTAGCTGTAGTATTTCGAATTTAATAAGGTTAGCCAAAGAGATATTGCAAAGCGACTGAGGTTAGCCGTTTCGTTTTCGGCTATAATTGCTGAATGTTACAGCCGATACGCTGGTAGTATATCTTGAGGGCGCCCCAAGAGTGTTCACCTGGGTAGATGGGGTTGAAAGGTTGGGGTTTTACCAGTAGCGGTAGGTATAAGGGTTGCTTAGAAGAGAAGGATTGTAACGCGATCCTAGGTCCAGAGTAATGCCCCCATCCGCGAGAGTTGCGGCCCTCGTTAATTACATCCCTCTCCTGCTTCCGTTCCCCCTTCCTCAATCTCACCCGGAAAATCCTAATTTCCACGAGCGAACCTTCGTGGCTCTGAGATAACCTAGGATATTTCTAATTTTCACGAAAATTCTCTCTACCTCCTCCTCCCCTTGTCTATTTACCACTTTCCCGAGAGCCAAAGGGACTCTGGCTCGGCTTAGCCAGGAAGTCGCGGGTGCGGGTCTCTACCCTCTTCGTTGGACCGAAGATCTTGAACTTCCTGTACGCCCTCGTAGTTTTCTCATTAACGCTTTCACGAAAGTCAGCCGAGACGTTGCCAACGAAGAGAGAGAAAGGGATACAGAGGAGAGGAGCGAGACGAGCATTTATCAAAATATGAGAAAAAACCTGGACTGGAGTAGGAAACCTGAAATAGGCCTGGGGGAGTCTGACCTCATCTGGTGGTGTCATCGATGATCAAAGCTTGGTCTACCGCAGGGTCGTTCGTTGAGGTTCCTACTCAAGCAGACCAGCGTCAGGGATTTTGGTGGGTGTAATTTCGACATAATTACGATAAGGGTAGAAAAGAAGAAAGCCGTCAGTATTTTTGATTAAAGAACTTCAAACGTTACGTTTTTTGTGTAAAATCCATGCTCTTATTTCTTCGTCGACGTTCGCAAACGCTTTTTGATTTTATTTCTACCCAGACTTGTCACCGGTCACGAGGTAAAAAATTGGAATCGTTGATTTTGAAAAATATCAATGCCAATCGACTTTGCGAATATAAAAGTAAATTGAAATGCATTACTTAACGACTTAACAGTCGGTCGAACGATCAGGGATATCGCATGCGATAAGCCATCAGTGTCAGTTTCAGAGATTCGAAAACGTCCACTCGACAGTCACGTAAAACGGGTTGTGATATCGTCCTGCCAGGATGTCCTGTCAGGAGTTCTGTGATCCCCTATCATGAGAGTCATACACGTCAGTACCATACACTGGCACCGGGCGTCAGATAACTCATATCCATCTATATTAATCCACACGGTACAACACTGCCGGATATTAAGCACCGCAGTCCTTAGCTCAAAGCTCAACTTGCTGCGGGAGCTTTTCGATTCATGTACCATACACAATTCTACACTGTATACCGTGCACATTTACAAAGTACCTTGATACCAGACATTGTTTCAATTATTAAAAAAAGCTCCGATCGAATGGAGCTTTTAACGAAGCTTTTTTTTTACAAAAATTTATCATCGGAAGTCTTTAAGAATTTTGTAAGGTCAATTTACTTGTTGATCGTTTAAATCATGTCGGAGCTTTTACTCGTCGATTTGCATGCGCTTTATACGGAATCTGTGTCTAGCACATCGAGATTTCAAGCTCTAAAGGATAATCGACGCTTTCGCCTAGTTCGCTAGAGACAACGGCAAACGGGAGCTTACCGTTTCTCAGGGCGGATCGAACCGGCTAATAGGTATTCGCTAATCCCGTCGTACGAGCTTTCGAGCTTATTTGCCAAGGGAGCTTTTGTTGCTGAAACAGGCGAAGGGCTTACCTGTGATTAACGGGCTACCTTTTACGCATAGGTAGTACCATCCGTGGTCGATAGGTAGATATCGTCGCCGATTGAGCTTTTAGCAAGCTCGCGACTCTACCGAGCAGTTTTGAAGGATTCAATACCTCCGATAGCTGCGGTGACCTTTGCATTCCGATCAACCCCATAAATTAACCTGCATACGGTCTGTTTCACCTCGTTTCCGATAAATCAATTAAATCCTAATCTTTCATGCATGCAAAAAGCTTTCGCCTTATCAAGATTGTAATTTTCATGATATTTCGTCAATACCGACCGTCGCCAAGTAATAAGACCATAAAGCCACACAAATATTATTGTTTGCTTCCTGGCAAAAATATCATATAGCCGTTTATGATTTAATTCATGATCACGTCAAATAATAACAACATTTCCTTACGCAAGGCGTGAAATCGCGTCTGGACCAATTTTACTCGTAACGGCAGTATGCTTATTAGAGTTACGAGACAGGGTTGTAATTTCCCAAATGACCAGATAGATATAATATTATACTTGAGTAGAATCCTCTCTACTGTGTGTATATATATATATATATATATATATCCGGTACGGAATATACGTTCCAAGTAGACGCGGGTACGGGCAATGCGTAGCGAGAAATTCGTGAAGCTAAATAAAACAAATGCGATGCCGTTGCGTGGCGTAGCCGAGTTAACGCGGCGTGTCGAGGCCTCCGGGTCACCATGCGTCTTCATTAGGACTCCAGCCCCGTCTCGCGTATCATCGTGTGTCGTCCGTTTTACGGTTATAGTTACGTTACCGTTGAGAACCCGGCCAATATTCCAGGAACATTAGAACATCTTCTCTTTCGGTCCATGTTAAGATCATCCAACGGGATGAACATTTAATTATATTGTTTAAAAAAGAAATTGCTACCAGTTAAGCTTATTTTTTTGGGTTTGTTGATTATGTATTTTCAATACCTTTACATATGCGTCTTTGTCGTATTTTGGGTTACTCTCTCGAGAGAATTAGAGTCTGATATTTTTGCATGGGTTTGTATGCATCCAGTAATATCTGGATGCGTCACGTCGGGACGAATCTCACGTCCACGTTCGGTTTTGAGAACCGATGTAAAATATTTACGTGTGACTTTCTGATTTCATCCTGAACGGTCCAATTCCGTTACGGTCATACACCAGCTACGTGGACGTTATTTTGACGCCGCTTCGACAAATTGTCAAAGATAAACTTTATAGCGCGGACGACTTTTACCCACCTACCTGTTCTGGATGGAGAAGCGGGTTGTTGACTTGGTTCAATTTTATCCGGTTGCATCCGGTATATATGTAGTAGGAGAAGCTTCACTACGAACGTCGATGGTAGCAATCGACTTTCGCGTGCTTTCTCCTTCCTTTTGGGTTATTAATTTTTATTAACCATAATGCCCTTTAATTGGATCAGGAGTTCTCGATTGATCTCAATCCCAACTAATCTTTTGCGGTTGGGTTTACGATTTTGATGTTTTTGGGCTTGAACTTTTTTTTTGACTTTACCAAACTTTACCAATTTTTTTTTAACCGTACTCTGAGAATTCTTCCGGAATTTTCATTAATACCCTCTTTTCGTCCCCCTACCCACCGACTCGTGAATTCAACCCTTAACGAATTCGTCAAGCCGTATTTTCATCCGCGAATAAATAGCGTGCTCGTTCCTGGCGTATTGTCAGGAAAAAGGTCTCCGGTCCGGGGGTACCAACCTAGGAAAATCCAGCTGGTAGAGGTGGCCGGAGAGTTCGCCGTTCCTTCTAGAAAGAAAATTTATGTACGGCGGTGAATGCGTAAAGCTCGATTTTACGCGAGATTTAATGCCGATCGAAAACGCGCTCGCCAGCAACGAGTTATACGAGCTATGTGTATCTACGAGATACGAATGAGCTTTGGTACCAAGAGCCGTCGCAGCTTTCGTTTTCCAGACCAGCAATACCTGGAACACGTTAAATCGCTGGTTATATCCTCGAATGTATACGCCAATGGTCTTCTAAGGCAGAATTACATTTGGACTTTATGTTTCGACGACTTTGCTTTTTGGATTGGACCTTATTTTAGGGTCTCCGCGTAACAAGGATGCTCATTAGTAAGGACGTCTGAGAGGCTAAAGTCACCCAAGGGTTGATTTGATTTACGGCTAAGAAAAATTACCTTCAGGGACCAAAATAAAATAACAAAGACGTCATGTGTCTGATTAGAGAAACTACGCTCCTCCAAAGGCAGCTACGCAAACATTAGATATGGTGTAATGGAGACAAACGAGGTCTGTCTGGTTTTCGAATTAGGGTACAGGTTATTGCGCCTGGGATCGATGATAAATTTCGTAATGGCATCAAAAATAAATGGTATTCCCTGTGGCAGCCGTTTTGTTTCTGTGAGAGGTACCAGGTAATAATGGCTCGTCATTCGAAAGCTCCCTGAATATGATATAGTATAGTAAGTAGAATGTATATGTATAATCCATATATTAGGGAGATTCATATTTTCATCGTATTCCCACCGATTCAAAATTATACTCGTATGGCGATCCAGCGTGGCTCATGTGGGGAGCGAATGCTTCGCATGTTATAATTCTTCGAAATTTAGTTAACCTTTAATGCATACGAGTATTCGTAACATTCAACCTCCAGTTCCCTCCATCCACTTCAACGTACGATCCGTTCGAATTTTGGGGGTGTTTGAAATGCTCGACGTACCCCAATCGTACTCGATACGCATATCCACGTTGTTTCGTATCGGTTGGTATTGGGGTTACTACCCTTGCTCGTACTCAAAATCCAGTTTGGCATCGATACGTGCTAGGGTGTGTGATACTTTTTATTTGAAACATCTGCTCGGAAAGTTTGATTTTCGAAACCTGCGGAGAGTGCACAAAGCGCCTTATTTTCTAAGAGCGAAGAAAAAAAAGTTGGCGCATGCGCAGATTTGAAATACTTTATTTTCCGTGCTAGGGTTTTCTTCGCGCATGCGCACATCGAAGTAACTTAATTTTCCGTATCATTAATGGCGTCGTTGGACGTTCTTATTCCATTCGCCTGATTTTCAAATCAAATTTTCTTTTAGAAGAATTACGAAAAATATCGCAAGTGCGGAAAGGCGATATCTCACTCATGCGATTGCAGCCTTATGCCGCAAACTTCACACTGACCGTTTACCGCCTACTTCCCCCACTTGCGATATAATATACTATTTCGGTGTATTACGTAACCCATATACCCGATAATTTGACATTTCGAAACGTCCCTCAAAAGTTTTTGGTAAATTAGAGTCCATCCTTTTCTCGTGACAAAGTTGAGTATTATAAAAAGAAAAGTTAACTTCTATTCGTCGATAATAGACATTTTTCTTCGACGATCATTCGTATATCGGGAAAGAATATACAGGGTGTTGCAAAATTCGTTTGCCTTTGACGTGCGCGTGGATAGCATACGAAGGGGTTAAAAGTGAAAATGTTAAAACAAGGGGATGCCACCTTTGCGGCAAAGGTAAAGTAGTACGGGGTTTGGCATTCACGTGGCAAAGGATAAATTCTCCCTCTAACTGCCCGAGGGTTTCCACCCTCTTATCTCAATTCCGCGGTGGATGCTACTTATCCGTCGAAACCGCACTCGTGCATAGCAATAGCCCTTTGTTTTAGGCTAACATATTGTTCGCAACTGCGGCCACCCTTAAAACCGTCCCCCCGCCCCTCAGTGTAGCTACCATACCGACGTAAGTACTAAACAAGAGCATTTGGTTATCCCAGTATTCTAGTATCCTTTGATACTTATAGCTGACTGTACCGGTACCATCGGCAACCCCTATTTCTACGAGAATGACGACCCCCGGGTTGCCGCGTGTCAGTAGTATCCCACGTGGAAGGACGATACACAATGGACACACGTACAGATAGGGCTGCGTTTTTGGGATTCTGGTACTGCGCATGCGCATCGGCGAATCGTCCCCCTAAGCACGAAAAGGGAGCAAGGGCGGCCTGGCTTCGTTCGGATAGGAGAAGGGACGCTTCGACAGAGACCTCGAGGATGTGACGGAGACGAGGGTAGAGAGTTCAACTCACCCCTTGGTGTTTGTAAGCACTTACCCGCGGCTTATTGTTACCGCGGCCCTCTTTGTCGGGATTTGTAAAAGCACTCACTGCGTTAATTCCCGGATGCCAGAGCCACTAGATAGGTACCATCCTTTATACATGATTTCGTTTCGTTTTCACGCCACCTGACATGCACCTTGGGCCGGTATCGAAATGTCCATTTTTTTGTATAATTTTTTTTATTTTGAACTTCAATTGCGCCGGGAGTACCGTTAATCATATTAAGTTAATGGTTTTTTTTTGCTTGTCGAAAATAAAAATCGACTGTGTTTTATCTGGAAGACATACGAGTCTTTTACCATTTTGATTTTGAGATCGAGCTGAGGGTTACTTGTTGTTTGATACGATACGTATGAAGTCGGGATCGCTAGATTGAAAATATTTTCAAAGCATTTGTTCATCGTAACTTTCGATTTCATATATCAAAGATTTGTTCTTATGTAGCGAGGCTTTTTCGAGCCGCTTTCTATTTTCGTATACCCAGACGAAAATGACGGAATTTTTTTTATCCCTTAGTCTTGGAACGGTCCTGAAACAGGTTTGGATTTTTTGTCTCGGCGTAACATGAATAAGGCAAAGTTCTGTGGCTGGAATGGTTCGAGATTCGATTTATGCTGGATTCTATCTAAACTCGTGTATTGGTATTAAGATTTTTCTTTTTGAATTTGCAAACAGAGATTTCGATTTATTTTTAATGTGAAACTGATCATATTAACGGTTAAACTGTGCAACTGCGTTATTTGATGTTCATCGGTTTTTTTTTTTCAATATCGAGAATCCTTTTTATTTGTACTGTATGTGATTTAGCTGTCAATAAGTATCGGTGTATTCATTAATAGTATCAATTTTCTCATTTTACTGTTTCCGGGTACAATAAACGATAACGTAGTTCAATGTATTTTATGGACTCTCAAAATTCACGATCCACTATGGTTTGGAATATTAAAATTATTTCATTATGTTTTTAGCGAAATCATTTAATCGTACGAATGAATACGTTCTCTACCACTTGAATATGAAAATTCCAGAACATATTAATAGCAAATATGGACGATTCCATATCTTTGACTTTTAATTAAAATTTGCTCTGTTCGCGAATATCTTAGTATTCCATTATTTCCATTAAATGAAGATCAAATGTTTCATCATCGTCAGTTTTCAAAGTATCAAGGATAATATGTCCCCGTGAATATGAAACTTGGATAGAGTCGACCTTTCGTGGGTTCGTAACCTTATTGGGTTGAGTGTCGATAGTAGGATTTAGGTCGGTCAATAAATAAGGGTCGAAGGTCGAGGGCGAAATGCTATACGTCCATGGTCCTGTGTATAATTCCCATTATATTACGGCACTTCGTTATGTCACTTCAAGAACGGCTGGACATGCCCTGGTAGTTCGGTAGGTACCTAGCCAGATCGTTGGTCCAGGTCTCTTGAATGAAAAAGGAGAAGCGAAACGTGAAGTGGAGAAGGGTGCCGTTCAATGAGGACGTATAGAAGAGGACGGAGAAGGAAGTATACAGAGAGCACGAGAGAAGGAGAGTCAGAGAGAATTTGGAGAGACAAGGGGGTGCAAATGAGTGGCCGACTGGCTTGACCACATCAGGATGTGGAGCTGCCTTCTGTTGGTGACCGGCGGTCACACACGGTCACACCAGAGGTATACCTTGACGTACGTAGGTAGCCAGAGCACAGAGGGTTGTAGGAAAGGCACACGGGGGTGGTCCAGGGTAGTGGGGTGGAGGATGGGTGGTTTCAACGGCCATGAATCAAGGACCTCTCCACGGCTGTCTAGGATGCCTGAACCAGTCGCCACGCAACCACCACACAACCACGGAGAAGTCCGCTTGGTTCACTGGTTCCCTGGCTATTTGTGGTACCGGTTCTACCTTGGTCTCTGTCTTCCTCTTTGTTTTCCCGTTCGCTGCGAAATCCCATGATGGCCAGCATTTGCGTCGGTCCTCTTGCCCTAGAACGGTCTTCTGCGGATGGCCAAATCGATCGGTTAGGAAGTGCTGCGGGTGTTATGGCCTTGTAAATACTTGCAGGGATTGGGCAGGGGGTCTGGGATACTTCAGCTAGGCAACAACGTTCGAGGCTTGAAATTGGATTTGCAATTGACGGGCAGGGGCAAAGTCAGTTCAACGGGCGGTACTGGAACCAAGACTCGGAGAAACGTTAAAGTTACTCTATTCCCTCTGGGTTACATTTTTATGATGGTGCTTCGCGAAGAATGGTACAGCTGTGAAGTAATTTCAATTGGTTCTATAGCTACCTGAGGAAATAAAAAAATAGAGTTGTACAGTGGTTCCTGAATGAACTCAGTTTAGGTATCCATATTTAGGACTTGGGTGAGTTTATGGTGTATATTATAATAAGGATGCAACTAGGCATTGCTTAAATAGAGGGATATCTAATAACGGGAATTCCTATTATGGCAAATTCGCTTCTAGCAGCGGGGTATGCGTGACCAGCCATACGAATGGATTCTGCAGGAAGTTAATTGGTGCGATATCGGACTTGGGCCTAGGCAGCATCGATTTAGTGGTGCTAAAGTTGCATTGATGGCTGGAAATAACGACGAGGGAGTTCAGGCAGCTGGCGTCTTCTCCTTGACTGGTTTAATTAAGAGCGTCTCTTCTGGCGCGGATCCTTCGGACAGGTTATGAGTTCAGGGACAGCGAAATGTCTGCTGGGCCAATGGCGGCTCCCCGTTTTCACCGCTTCCAAGGAGTAAATGCCAGATAATGTGACAGTTTCCCTCATACGCACCAGATCACCTAGTGGAAACATACGCGTCGACGCACACGACCTGGTCTACGTGTCCAGGTTGACGTCTTCCTCAGCTTCTAGTACCACAACGAGTAACGTAAATTGAGCTGGTCCAAGTCCGGCTTAATACTAACTGAACTATAAGCACCGTCAGTCGAGGCGTGGAAACATTGATGAGTTTCTTTTATGGCGTCACTAGTTTCCTGTTACAGTTATGGTCTTATCTATAATCTTGGGCTCGATTTAGATCCTGCAGGACCCATGAGATAATCGCTTGCTAGGGGGAGAAGGACCAAGGACCTAGCGGGTCGAAGATCAGCATCCAGATAAGCTCATTTTGAGGTGGTCTAAATGACTTCTAGGATCAAGAACCCCAAGTTCATCATTCAAGAACTCATGGATGATTGAGAATGATGATGTATCAATTGTGTCCTGCGATCTCTAAAATGGATCAGATTTAAATGCACTCAATGGAGGATGTAAACCAGGATCTATTTGCACTTTCAACTTCAACGGGAGCCAACTGCGCTTTCAGCAACGTCATATCTCAGATCCCCTTGAACCAAATCCTGTGCTGTAAACTAAGCTGATAAGCACTTCAGGTTTCGCTATTGAAGATCAGGCAATTCTAAGTACCTTTGACCTCATTCTGTTAGCGTCGTTCCAGCGTTACTTACCTCCACTTTCCCGTCTGCATTGTTGCCCAACATCTTTGGTAGGCTCAGGTTCTATTCAATTATGAATCATACAATGGATACGCCAGTATAATGGTAGCCGCTGTACGATGACCTCATGTCTATGCATTTGCATTCAGGAGAAATTCCTATTGGACCATTACAGAAGGGTTTAACAATCTTCTTGCAACTGTTATACGATTATTTGTAAATCCTACAATCGGATATAAATTCCTGAAAATTGTATCAGAGGAGTGTCCAAAGGGATTGAGATTTCTCCCATACGCAAGAGTACTAAAGATTATTATTGAACGATCCAACAAAAATAGACGCATTGCATATTGGATTGACAATTTATTAAATTATTTAACCCGACGTATTAAATATTACGTTACAGGAAGTAATGCAATAAATTATTTTTATTTAATATTCCCTCATTGAATATCAACTGTTCAAAAGACATGAAATAACTTAGAAACTTTAACGAAACACTGAGCTGTAGCAGATGCATCTGTCTCTCATGAAATATGTCCAGGTCCACGAAAAAGTACAGTCCCGGTACCGTAATGCGAATCAAGCCCATAAATAGCATCAGTTCGTTCTTATTAATCCGTAAATTAATTCGCTTAGTCGTAACGGCGTCCTGGCTTTAATCTCAGCCGGTAACCTCTCGGTATCGATAAGTTAAAGTTCCCAGGGTGCTAAGAGCACCCCAAGAGGGGTGAGGCCAGAGCAGTCTAAAGGAAGGGTCGAAAGAGGCAGTACCTACCGAGAGAGTGTTGGTTACTTCTGAAGAAGAGGACAACTAATGTATAAAGCAAGGGATGGAGTGAGACCGTAGAGGAACAGAAAGAGGAAGTAAGAGATGGATATAAAT
Source organism: Trachelus iudaicus (assembly GCA_030142595.1). NCBI lineage: Eukaryota > Metazoa > Arthropoda > Insecta > Hymenoptera > Cephidae > Trachelus > Trachelus iudaicus. The sequence continues at coordinate 304,371 of JARQTH010000357.1, read as the reverse complement.
TCTGTATATACGTATACAACGCAGAACAAGCAAGAGAGAGAGAGACCGAGTCAGGGTGCTAACGGGGATGGATCAGAGAGAAATAGAGATAGAAATTCATACTATAGATAACGCCAGCAATTCATTACGACACACCTATAGCTGATAATTGCATTTTCAGGCCATTTTACTAAAACGCCCCGACCCCACAGTCGCCAACACTGCTCCTCCCGTAAGGGGCTAACTGCGTTAACCTTTCAGCCACCCCGTGGGGAAGGGCTGCTCTCACACCCCCTGACACTACTACCCCGTGACGCCACGGGTTAATTATCGTCAATGATTTTGAACGCCCGCCTAAACGAATTTCAAATCGGATTTCTACGCCCGTCTACGAAGTCCGTCGTTGGTTAGGATCTTTGATATTATTCAATGAAAAGTTTTAAGGGTAGTTTTCTTTAAAGCAGAGAGTAGCGAGCGTTGACTCGTGTCTACCATCCATTTTTGGATATATATTTATCAGAGATATAATTGGATTCAGGTATAACCACCCTTGACCGAACGTGTCCCTGGTGGTTTCACCAATGCTATCATCCCCTTCTATACCAAATCCTAGCCAAGGGGTGGCTTTACGATAATCCACGACTCGCATAAATAAAACTTTGAATTAAAACTTGGACGCTAAGTTTCTGTCTGGCAACCGCGGAAACCTGCTGGTAGTTTTGCCGCACATGGTTTTCTACCTACCCCTATCGCATTTCATCCCTCTCACCCTTTACGCGCCACTGGATTACATTATGAATTATGCGTCCACCGCATCTACGGCAATTCACGGAATCGCGGAGCAAACTTGAGACTTGATGAAAATATCTGATTGTCCCTGATGAATTTTCCAAATATTTTAATTTGTATTTAACATATTCTTCACTTGTAGGGTATTCGTAGTATAATGTTTATACTTTTAATAAACCATACACAGTTTGCTGTTATTTACGTTTTTGCGACTATGCTTTTCCTCTTGATTTTCTGGGTGGGATTCTAGTTTGTTGGTGAATTCCGGTTTATGGGAGACGATCTTTTTTGTTTCTGGTCAATTTCAATTACCAAATGTGATGCAACTACGTTGACGCTGTTCACTAGACGGTTTAGCAACTTTCCTGTAGATTTTCATAGTAAAATTGCATCGTACAATTTGTCGATACAAGTTCTGCTCTCGGCGCTGGAAACCGTGTGAATGAAGCACAGCTTCGTTTATAACTGGTTTGAAGTCTGCTGAAATATAGGAACACATGAAACGTCCCTCTAAAACCACAGCAGACTGCGCCCTATTATTGTTCCCCATAACGATTTTCACGTTAATTCGTCGAAACTTATTCTACGTCAACATTCGAAAACCTGACGATTAGTATTTCCCTGAATTCTCGTTATACGATGGTCTATCTCTCCGAACGGAGTTTCTGGTTTTGTTGTTAAATGTGGTTTTCCCACCGCAATTCGGTATTTCTCGTACACGTTGCCGCATATCCTTCGGTTTGAGAATTATTAACCACAATTCTGATTGTCATTCGTTTTGAATCGGCTTACGTTAAATAAACATGAACCAAATTTTTATAAAAATTCCTCCAAAAAAATTAATCATTAGATTTATACGTCATATTTTTTTACGCGATGAGTTTTATTATCTTTCAAAATTATTTCCAGTGCCGCACAAAGAAACCCTCGGGACCCGGCCACGTGATTTAGACGCGAACGAAACCCGAATTGAACGGCTCGAACTCGGCGAAGCGGGCAATGCGAATCAGTGGTTTAAAAGTGTCCATTCGTGATTTGGGGTTCCGAATTTAATTACAATTAATAATCTCTGAGCGCGGTATCGTATAAACGGCTCAGAGGCGAAGCCTTGGGAACCGAGAGTGTACTGTACTTGATTACATTACAGTCCGCTGATTTTCCAGTGGCATGAAAGCACCGGGAGACCTATCTCTTCCCCTAATTCTGTACATCATCCACAATCATCACTTTCATCCTTTGCACCCTCTCTTTTCTGCACGTTTTGAATATCCATTGTTTTACTCAGTCTGTCCGTTGGCATCCCATTATCTATTTGGATATAACCTACTTCAATTTCAAATTGCCCTGAATCTTGCCAAAGTTCATTCGGTTGCTCCATGTACTTACCCCTCGATAGGGGGTGGCAAGAAGAACGCAATTGTCAAGAAGATTAAACACAAAATAATTCAAGGGATGACAAATAAATATATTTTAACTGTCTTCAAAGAACTATTCGCGTTTTTCCCTCAGACGTTCTGAAAACCCAACCCTGTATTTTCGTGAATTTATACCATCAAAAAGAAAGGAATTTTCTGCGAACCCTTATTTTTTGAATTATAAATAATAATATATATCTGCCTTTTTTTATGCCAAAGTGAGCAGATCATTAGAAAAAAAAGTGTGGCGATACAGAGGTGGACAGTCCAAATAATACGAAAATAACAGTACGGAGGTACGAATCATAGGGTTCTACCTGTCCGGGCAATACCTACGGGTCGTAATGCAAAAGGGACTCGTTTCTAACAGTTTTTTGAAGCGATCAATATCACCGTTCAAACAGGGAATAACAGTGCCCCATTACGGATCGATAAAAAGAAATTGACGTTTACCTGAATAGCAGATTATATTGGGGGGGTAAAAAAAATTGAGCCAACTCAAATTCTGCTATTCCAAGTAAACGTTCCCTGCGGGCGAATATAACAATTTAACATTTACAGTACTTTATTACCTCACGAAGAAAAAATTTTTCTTCATAAACGACCGAAGTCTTCATAAATCGATCACTCGAATGACCCAATTAAAATCCTATATTATTCATTACGTAATAACCTATTTTTTTTTCAATAATTCATTCGGCTTCACTCGGGCTTTTCCGACTTGTCTCGTGCCAAGCCCCCATTGGTCGAAAGCTCGCGCAAAACGTTGTGAAGAGGCTCGTAGGCTATGGCAAATAGAAATGATCCTATTATATTCCAGCGGCCATTATGCAGTCAGCGTTTACTGCATCATTAACAAATTACGAGGTGCAATAAAAATGAAATAAACCGGGACGTATAAAAAGATTTACGGCTCGCTACACGCCGACCGAGTCTCCAGGCCTTTCTTGTAGAACGGTCGTCACCGATAACTTTACTGTCGTGTTGACTACTGCTACCTATTTCGCGTCTTCCAAAAGGGGTTTGGGATGAGGACGGGGGTGAGGGGGGCTGGCCGAAGAGAATATCGTGTGCCACGTTAAGGACGTAAACAGAAGTCGTTATCGCCCTTTTTTTACACAGCTTGGAATTTCTTCATATTTCTAGACGGTATATATATATATATATATATCCATTTCCATGAAATATTAAACCATATCTATTTCTCGGCTTTCCTTAATATCTGTACCAAACGAGAGAATGATAAAGATAAAAATACCTAATATGACTTTGAAGCACGTGACTACCACTTGATTGTTACCGATCATAAAATTGTACGATAGACTTTGAAAAAAAATTTGAATTTTAAAATCCACCAGAGAACAAAATGAACAATGGGATCCGTCTTGGGAAAGGTGTGATTACATATACAATAAAAGTATTTGAGATGATTTTTTGAGAAACGACGAATGGTTATCTTTGTTACACGTCACAGGTAATTTTAGAAGTTTAAGATGCTGAAGGGGTGGGAAGTGAAGGGGGTTAGAATTTTAATAAAAGGATATTAGGGTGTTCAGGGATTATATAAAAATCGGTTAATTAGTCTGTACAAGCATATATAAAAGTATGGAGGATTCGGCGTTAACCCTGTAAGTGAAATTGGCTTGGTATTCTGTGAAAGGGGTTGAAGTCGACCAGAAGTTTCGATTGCCGGGACGGCAGTTGAATCTCGTGGGAAGAGCCGAAACTTTTATATCAGAGTGTACGTCTGATACCTCAATGAAGGGTCCCAGCGTTCTGTTAACGAAGAGCCGAATGGAGGAAGGCGGTAGATAGACGACGGGGGTAGAAGGTACCACGAGATATAGCAAGGGAGAGCTAAGCTCTTGAGAATGAGGCGGATGCTGGAAGCCGAAAGAATCAGCTGAAAGGAAGAAGAAGAAGAAGAAGAAAAAAGAAAAAAGGAAGAGAAGCTGCTTGGAGTGTACTGTGCGAGCCAGTGGAGGAACTGCCTAGATAGCCATACAGTCAGACAGCAAAGTCACCCTTACCGAGTCGGCTGCCCTGCCAACCAGTCAACGAGCTACACTACGGGGCTCGTAGTAGAGGAAAGAAGAAAAGAGATAGTCAAAAGAAAAAGAAGACTGTTGAGCCAAAGGCGAAAAGAAAAAGGGAATTCTTTATTTTCAAGCCTTTTTTTCTTTCTCTTTATTTTTCAATGATTCCATCTTGTTTCTCTTCATTCTTTACTACTGGGTAGTCTTTTCGTTTTGTCTCGATGTGTCTGTTCTTTACAAATTGGGTTAATGCACCGTCCAACCCTGTCTCAACGACCCCAGTGCATCGTAGGCCTTGCGACTAAGCTTTCGTATTATTACGTTATCTTATTATCCGACTAGGAGCTTTGAGAGGTCTTGTCACGTTGATACTAACTGGGTAAGAGTTAAGTACAGAGCGACGTCGACGTCGAGTACGACGTCTGCGTTCACTATGTGACGTCTTTGCTGCGTCACGCCTTAAATTTTGCGCTTCGGAACGGAAAAACTATTAGTCTCGACGAAACGTATCTGCTTCTTTTGAAAAAAAGAAGAATCTTTTGGTCTAATGGAAAGTCGGAGTAAGGACTGCGAAAATTTTCAAAAATAACACAGCAGGATATAATTTTGTAAAATTTTTATTCGCACCGGAAGCCTACGTGTTGTATCGATCGAATGTTCTTGTTGAAGGGGTTCGATTAAAATTTTTTTATTTTCAAAATGAATAAAAAGCAATTGGAAAAGAATAGTCAATAATATTTTTTAATTAAACTCCAAGCTTGAATTATCGTCGTATCTATTGGCCGAGGGCACTGAGGCAATCAAATTATATTCCCAACGCAATCAATATTGGAGAAAAACCTAAAGGTTTTGCAAATAAAAAATTATGAGAATTGTTAAACAAAAAATGAATCGGATTCTTTTTAGATTTTGTTGTATCACCTAACCGTACGTCCGGCGTAATACGAATAAATCAAAATGTCAGAACTGTGATTTATTTCGAATGCTCTTTGAATATCTGGGAAGCCAACACCAAACTTTGCTGACTCAAACAATTTCATTTAGATTACACGTTCAAATTTTCCTGAAGTTCTCACAGAGTTTTTCCAAATTTGTATTCTGCCCTTGGCAGCCTCTGTATTAAATATTATCATCCTGCTTAGCAACCCGTTAATGTATGTTCAATCGTCAGGATTCGGTTGGTTCCCTGACTGTTATCAATAATAAATCTTTAAACTGATTAAAAAATGTTTAAAAAATATCATTCGTGTACAATGAACCTCATTGCTCGTGTAAAGGCCATTAATAATTTCAAGTTTTTACTTTCTGGACAGCTGTGCAAGTTCATGAGGTCGACGCACAAAGATCTCCAGTAGTAATGGAAAGGTCCGCCATAAAGTTCACCATCATAACCCCTATAGTTGAACCTATGGGTTACCGTAGAATTGCCTAATAAACTCTGGCTGATTATGATTAACACTACTCAGGATTAAAGGACTAATGAAATAAATTCGACAGTTTTCCACTAGTAGAACAAAGCTTGACTATCAGGACTACCAGGGAGTAACACTGTAGCAGGATCATTAATTAAATTGAGCCTGTAAAATTCCATAAAATTGATTCATTCAGTTTTACATAAAATTAAAAAAAAAGTACTGTAATTATCGATGCAGCTAAGAAGCACTTGGATAACTTAGTTACAAAAATCTCATGACTGTATCCCATTGTTTAATTATTGTATACTGTTCTATTTATAATTTGACTATACTTGACTCGCTTTGATTCACTATCTCTCTCTCTCCCCTCCACCTCTCTCTCTCTCTCTCTCTCTCTCTCTCTCTCTCTCTCTCTCTCTCTTCCTCTCTCTACTACAACTCCTACCAAGCAAATAATTCAGTTACCACGCAGTTGTCCGTGGGAGAACACTCTCGACTCCTGGCACGTGTACTTTCCCATTAACGCTAAAAGCATAGCACTTTCGATTATCAGGATGTCGCCTAAAGCGCAAAACTGAAAACGGTTTTGGCTGTCCGACCGCGACAGGAGAGATGAGACAAGTAGTTGTCGTCTCCTGAAAGCTGAAAGAGCTTTAAGTGACCTTGGATTAGCAGGTAATTGAAACATAAGGATGGTAACGCTTATGGAAAAATCTTTGAGATCTTTTACGATGGAGACAAGCTTAATTAGTTATACTGAAAATTACATCCCTTGGATATAGATTACCGTTTTTGCTGAAAGCGTTATCGGATCCTTGTAAGCACGTACGTACCTTGAACAACTAAAGGGGCTAAAATTAACTAAGAACCCTTCATATCGTGAACTTCGACCCAGCACCCCCTCAAGTTATTAACGAACAAAATGCCTCTGGTGTCTGTACGTGACTTTCTACGTTCTAGTACCTTTCATTTTGATATTCGATACCTACCTGTTCGGTTTGACTTTTCGAAATCAGTTTTTGGATTTATTAATTTTTTGATCTTTTCACTCGATTTGGGTTAAAAGTACTGTTTTGAGTTTCCTTAAAATCTGACATTTTTGGGATTCAGCTTGCAGAGTGAATAACAGATGGAATTTGTAGTATCAATTAATTAGCACGTAAAGTTTTGATCTTCCAAAAAGTTCAGTACCCCTATTATCAAGAGCCCTCAAATTTTTTTGTCTTTATCATACAACCTGAACATTGTGCACGATTTGCACCCTCGAGTACGTTGGACGTTCTACGCAACTTTTTCTGTTTTTTTTTACTCACCTATCCTTTTTTTACGTATAGCTTTTCTTTTTATTTCTTCTCCAGGTTCATGCTCGTATACGTACGGGTGGCATGGAAGCGGGTTCGTACCTTGTCAGTAACCAGGCAGCTTTTAGGAACTTCAAAGAGTCCAGCGTCTAATTTTCATCTCACTCAGGCTGTAACCTTTCTCACTATTTCTCTCTCGTGCTCCCAGCACGAGCCTGGAAAACTCTACTTCACCCTTAGCACCAGAGGGTGACTGTATCACCCGTAAAACCACGAACTGCTGGACCACCCTCGGACAGGTTCGTTCAACGACGGAAGAGGTGGTTGCTACCCTATCTTAGGCAACTAACGTGCTTGAGGAACTCCACAAAGGCCAACTTGGCCTCACGGTGGTCAGCTTGCTTGTCTGGCTCTCATGGACATTGGAAAACCTACTTGGAAAGTCTGACCTTACTCAAAATCCATCTGAGCTATATACAAGTATTCCCTAGGGATATCCACGCTGTAAGACCCAGTGAAATCGGTAGTAGATATCCTTGAAAGAGTAACCGGTCAATGTTATTTCGAACCAGGATATAACTTCAAGAATCTACAAGTACCCTGAAAGTTTAACTCCTGAAGTAATCCACGAATGAGACTCCTTTGGGTAGCTCACAATTGAGATTATAAATATTGATCCTGAATGTCCTTCAGATTCTGAAGTGTGCTCCGGGACGACCTCTCTTATACTCCATTTCTATGCTCTAAGTACCATCAAGAACGTCCCTTGGGTCAGGATCAAAATCTATAAGATAACGTGTCTAGTGTTACTCTTTCAACTTGATCCACTACTCGGATGGGTACAGGGATCAAGACTTGGTCCAGGGACCTTGATCTATTGCCATTTGTCCTTCGTGTCCAATGTTTATGGTATTTCTTAAACCTTGCTCACCTTGTTTTTGTCTATGACAGAAATTCAGTTGTTCCATACATGAACCCAGATTCCACTAACGAGATAACCGGTGACAGGACTTAACGCACCGGTGCTCCGATTAACTTAACACACCTTGGAAACCCCTCTGGCGCTTTGTCAGCTCATGGAGGTTGGCAATGGCTGGTTACCAAGTACGAGAAAGGGCTTCTGTCTATAGATTGGTACCTACTGGTACGTTAATACGACTGCGACTCGAGCCGGCTTAGTCGAAGATTACCCTGGATTTTAGGCCCATCCGTTCCCACATTTGTCAATTCATCCACCAACTCCGTTCCGCAATTCAATCTACGAATTCGCTTGTCCTCTTTGCTGCTAACTTCACTTCAAACGCATTCCTGCTTTATTCCTTAGATACTTCATTCACATTACAATGTAGCTGAGCATCAGTTGCCCGTTACTACTGGGACGTTACAGATATTTACTTTTGGAAATCGATGATCTCTCAAAGATCCCAAAATCTGAACCATCTAGTCATTTGTTTTAAATGCTGCCTTCTTGACTTTAAAAATGTTACTCCACTTTGTATTCTGACTTCTAGACATTTCATAATACCCCATTGATAACCTCTTCTTATCTATTGTCTTATTTATTGTTAATCGATAATCGAATAATTTATTGTATGATTATAGCTAAGTTCCGGGTGTAGGTCTAGTCGACCAAGGAAATTGTAGGTTTACTGGACCAGGGATAGTTAAAGGGAAGTACCTAGGTTCGGTTGAATGTCTTTGAAGATGTCCGTGCAAATTACAGTCTAAGGTCGAGTGCCCTAGAAATGCCGTTCTGCGCGAAGCCCAGTCTGATTGAGTGGATCACTTTAGGATGTCGAGTGCTTTGGATTTCTAGTGTATTTCCTGTAGAATCTATATTTTTGTCAAGGTATAGATTACGTATATGTATATTCAATAGAATCGACTGTCCAACATATTCAGACTGATACGGTAAAATCAAATTGAATAATTAATTTCAAGAAACTTCCCATGAAACTAAAAAAAATAAGGGCATTAATTGGTGGTTTGATAATTTATTTTATGTATCACATTGTCTTATCACGACATATAGAAACAATTGGAAACACCAGATTACCGTATTCACCTGTCCTGCAAATTTCTCTCGTAACCAGTTCTGCTGGAGAAGTATCGATAAGAGTATTTTAATCGAGTAGCATCCCTCCTGGATTCATTTATCTTCGAACCCCTTCATTCCTACATTTTCTCGTAATTTCTCGTCCGATGAGAAATACTGCCAGGCAATCCTATTTCCAGGTGCAACCACGTGGTTAACTCTCTTATAAGAATCGTGGGATGATGATTAATATATTTCTAAGTTACTCGAATAAAAGTCCAACTAAGTTATTTTATTAAATTTCTGATACTTCTGCAATGCAATTTACGGCGAAGATTCTAGAAGTATCATGTACGTTAGATTTATTTAATTTACGAAGAATAATAACAATATCAAAATTATGTTATCGAACAGTATATATTGTGATGTGGCACATCATACACGTGGTACAGGAAGTACTGCTAAGACCGGAAAGTACCGCTGGGGAAACTGTCTACGCGAAGAGATGACGCGAGCATCTTCAAGATCCTGAGGTCATCAGGGGCCAGTGGTAGCCTGGAGTCGCGCAACGAGGACTAGGATGCAGATGAGATTCCCACTTCAGGAAAAGACACTGGGATCACTTAAATGAGGCATAGACACCAGGATCAATTTTCTTTTAAGATCAACGAGACCAATTCAGCATCGCGAGCGGATCTAGCGAATTGGGGATATCGCTGACGCGATTGGCCAAAGCGGCAGTTTTTTTGCGCGCTACTAGAGGGGGTCCTTACCGGTCAAGCGTCAGGGTAGCGTCAGTTGTTGTGTAGCCGTATAATTGTGAGGTCATTTTATTTTTGTGGCATTAAGTAAAAGGAAGAGTGAGTACGAGAGAGTGATGGCCGATAGGATTTAATAGTGCGATGAAGGGTGAGTGACACTTGGAGTCTTAATTATGAGCTGTTGGTCAAGATGTAGGAACAATTGACTGCTGGATCTCGAGGATGCATTATCTTCTACCATATATATTTAGTATTTGAAAAATATTGCACGGTCTTATTCTTATGTCTGTTATTATTAATCAATCCACGCTAATTATTTCTTTGTTATCGTTTAATTAATTTTTTTTACCGAATCTGTAAAGGTACCGATGTTTTATGGTATTGTGTTCGTCTCTATTATTTCAAATATTTTCGTTTGATAAATCGGGACCATCTCTGATTTTTTTTTTTATAGAAGCCTCTGGTCTATTTGACTTTTGTGGCCCCCTTTGATTCTCACTGTTTCTAAGATTTTCAATTAAATGATTGTTGTCCCCAAATCCTTCATCTCACCGCACTGGACCAGGGTGTCAGTAGGAGACAGGATTTCAGATGGTACTATTTTATATTATACCTGGTGCCCATTTGTTACAGTTTTTTAGATTAATTACAGGGTTTCATTTATTTGTCAACGACAGGAGAAATTCTCGTTACAACATATATTTAATCTTCAGTTATAAGTCTAGCGAGCAGGATACGAGATACTGAACAGTAAAAAAGAAAAGGGATGAGACCAGAAGAAAGAAAGAAAAGACCGAGTGGGATACGAAACGCGGAAAACAGTTAGGTGTGAAACTTTTGATTTACGAGACGCGCTTTGAGTTTCCGTGTATTTGTCCCGAAGTAAAAGTTCTTTCGACGAGCAGGAGTATCCGGCACGATTGCTCTATTAGGATCATTCATTATTTCGTGCTGGTGAAAAAAAAATGAAGTGGAAGAAAAGTCGAACGTCTTAACAGAAGAGCGTCGGTGCAGTCTTCGGTTCGGACATACTTCTAGAACCCCATAGAAGCCAAATGATATACGCCGTCTGCTTTTTATCAGCGAGCATTATTGATACTCTGAAAGTTTCGATGTTGTCCGCCATCTTGATAAAAACATATTTGCCAGACTACCCAACTGCAAACACAAGAACCCCCTGTTTCAAGGGTGTGCTCCTACACGCCTACTTTCTACGGTACATATAAAAACTTCACTGTACTCAACACTATGACCAACTTCTGTCTTTCCCGTGGAGAAGCTGAAGTTCTCAGTGCCGACTTCCATTTGTCATTACTTTGCGGTTGGGTATATATGGAGTCAAGTGAAACTTTTGAGGAAATGCGCCATTTCCTTTGGATAAAATCGACTGGACTGATGACTCCTGATTCTTTTCTGACGATACCAAACATTGGAAAAACTATTTCACGTCAAAAAGCTTGTACCGTGTAAAGTGGTCGAGGTACGACGGAGAAAGTTTTAGGTTAAAGGATAACTGAAACCTGATACGATCAATTTTGAAAAAGTTCTTTTCTTTTATTAATCTTATCCTTTTTCTTTTTTTCAGTTCGCGAGTGCTAACACGATGATGGATACCTCAAGAAATCATATAACCGGAAGGACTTTCTGGCTCCTGGCGTCGGTCTTCCTTACCGCAGCAAGTGCCGAGGGTACCGGGACTTTGGAGAAGCTTCACGAAGGTAAAATTGAACCCTCTTACTAAGATTTCGAGTACGAAACTTGTATCGTAAACTCACTCCCTATGGTAGACATTATTTGTACGACTCGAGTTGCGAATCGCTTTCAAATTTGCAACTTGAGTCGCTCTGTGAACGCTGCTTTGGAATGAGACTCAAGAAAATGAGGATTTTACGATTATATTGAAACTCTACTATGTCCTCGTGCGTACCTTAATTTTGTAACTTTACTCAGTACTTGTAAACTATACAGGTACAATTAAGAGTATCAAATTCCCACGTTGGTTCACTCAAAGATTTAAATTGTTATATTAGGTTACATAAGAAAACCCAACATGGTTTGGGTTGAAATTTTTGAATTTCGGTCTCTAAGAACGTTGGACAAATGATAACAGATTTTTGGTAATCAATTAGCTTTCTGATACCGTATCAAGCAATCCATTAATTTCATTTGGATTGGGTTGATATCAGTTAATGATTTTGAGTCCCGGATATCGCGCTTTCATTATCCTAATTTACAATCGCCGTGTGCGCCGAAAGCGGAAAAGCTTTAACGACTACGACGTCCTAGCGCCTCGCCCCGTTTAAATCCCTTGGCGAGAACTCGACCGCACCATATGATTTAACCATAAATTCTATCTGCATAACAAGACGAGTCCCATGAATAAAGTCATTCGTATATTAATCACGCCTTGCCACACCATAGGACAATATTGCTCGTCCCCTGCGCTCGCTTAGGGTGCAAATTTTTAACGAATACCTTCCGCCATTTCTGGATTAAATTGATTTCCCTTGTTCCGTGTCCTGACATAATTTGGTGCCAATCACGAAAATAGAAATTTCTATTTATTTTCCTTTTTGTGTGTAGCACACGAAAAAAAGAAGTCTTTGTCATTTGATTTCTCGGTCGATCGATCTCGACGACGGTTGATGGGAAATTTGGAAAATGGATTATTCATGGTTGAATAGTTCTAGTAAGTAGGAATGTTTATTTTCATTGAACCATAGAATTCTATCTGGTATCTTCATATTTTATATCGCTACAGATAACAGAATATCTAAACCGGCCTTCCTGTCGATAGATAGTCTTGGGTCTTTGTCACTCTCTCTCTCTCTCTCTCTCTCTCTCTCTCTCTCTCTCTCGCGCGTTCTCTCTGTCTCTCTCTCTCTCTCTCCCTCTCTGAATCGCCTTCTCTGCTATGCTCTCTTGGTTTTTCTCTTTCCCTCTCTCTCATCGCTCCCTATGTTGCTACAAGAGTGGCCCCCCACCTCTCTCGGGCCACCAAGCTTCAATGCAACTTCCGACCGAATAAGCATCGCTTCACTTCCGCTTCCGACGATGTAGCCTTTGACGTAATTCATACAGCGAACAGTTCCTTCGAGCGAATGACGTTTTCATATCGGCGACATTGCAAGAGTTCAATGTATTTCTCAATACTCGCCAATAGTCGCTGCATGAAAATAGAATTGTTTCATATTTTCATTACAGCGTCACTTGAAAAAAAAATGTACATCCTTCGATCTTAAATCCCATTGAGCAAGATACCAGATGTCTTATATCTTTACTATATATTCGAATAACAAAATAATGAATTTGAATGACTGAAAATTGTTAAAAAAAATTCTTTTCAAATCAATCCTTGGTCATCCACGAAATCATGGTTATTGAAAATGAAGAGTAAATTTATTAATTTTTTTTATCAAGACTAATAAAGTTCCTAGGATTTTATATTCTTATCAATGACAAGAAGAAAAAACTCATCCTGCCGTTCGTCCTTGGTCCAGAATCTCTTCGAATGATCCTTCTCTCCTGGTAACATTTACTGAGCTCATCCATCATCCAGAGGAACCAAATCTCGGCATTTGTTAGGATCTTCATCCTGAACTTCTTCACCGTCCCCCTCTTCCTAACCTCTTCCTTTCACCAGCAGGTTTCACTCTCGTCTAGTGTCGTCTCGGCGCATCGCGGTGCTGAAACTCACATTCTCACGCGCCGGCACTCAATTCCCTTTGATTTGTGATGGACCCGCTAAAAGTTATGTAGACGGTTAAATCTACCTGGCCTTTTCTCAAACCTAACGTTACCGACTACTTTATCGTGACGACGTGTGGTTACCTTGATTTACGGATTTGCGCATCCTTCCCCTCCGTGAGCCATATAGCGCAGTAGTAACTTTCATAGTTGACGTCGCTATTGATATACGTCCCTAACACATGAGATGAGACGATGAGATCTTTCTCAGAAATCTATAAGTATTTTCTCTCCAATTAGTGAACCCCTACGTGATCCGCACCATTTGAAAAAAAGATCTTTTAGCCATCATTCAATTTTATGGACATATATTTACTCAATTTTGAATTGCTACAAAATCTTATCCACGGCAAATCAGTGACAATTAAAATATCATTTGAAAATGGCAGATTCTTGAGTTAAAAATAAAATCTTGGAATTTTCTCTGTGAAGCAAACTAGGTCGTTTTATTTCTTATTAGCCCAGCGACAAGTATGAATTATCGATAATCGAGTTTCCAAATCGGAACGTTGAAGACGCTTTGAGCGCCGCCACGCGGAAAACACCGTGAACCTTCTTCTTAGCGTTGCGGTAGCTGCAGGTGACTGCTGCATAATTGACCGGGTCGACTTTTTCTCTTTTTTCCTTTCTATTCTATTTCCGCGCGTGTTAATAAAACTTCGTCTTTCGACCGGAGGAATCCTCTGGCAATTTATCAACGATCGGATCGGGTCAGCAAAGACCAACCGACCTCTGCTCCTCCTGATCGGACCAGAGTCCGATGACTGCCAGCAACGACCTCCTTTTGACATTCCATTGCCCTCCTCTCTCCCTGTGAACCCTCTACGTGACACGACACATCGACCATTGACATAATGAAGAAACTTGCTCGAAAGAAACTGGATCAAAAAAAAAGGAAAAAGAAATTTTTAGCCAAACTTTTCTCAGCTTTTCAGGAAGAGAGGAACGGAGATAGTTGTTGAGACGAAACCTGACGAGAGGGCAGCACCGTGCGAGAGAAAGAAAGAAAAGCACAGGAAGAGGAAGGGTAGTGGGGCAGGGGGTGGTGAGGGGGAGGGGTGTCTTAGTAGGGCATCGGCAAAAGCGTAGCGAGGAAAAGTTTGAAAATTCGTTGAAGCGTCGCCAAGAACCGGTGCCGACGTCGGACACAAAGGCTTCGGGTGAAATGGTGGCGCCCGAGTCACGTTTGTCTTAGCTACTAGCGAACCGGGGATTCCCCCAGCTCAGTCACTGTTTGTTCTTTTGATTCTTTCCAGTCACTTCACTGCCGCGGTGGCAGCTACGCCGATGCTGGCGGCTTCCTCTTCTCCTCTAGGTCCCCGGCGAAATCCTTCGGAAAGTTTGGTTATTTAATTTTCTACTCGCGGCCATCTTCCTGGCTTCACTCTCGCGTCAGTTACAAGACTTACGTTGTCACCCGTTCTTCCGATCTACTTTTCTATCCTTTTGATAATATGTTATGAGGACAATATATATTGTAAATAACTTTCTGCCGTTTTCTGTATGAGTCTAGTATACTTGATATATACTAAAAATATTTTCTATATTATTATATATGCTATATTATATAATATAGCGTATATTTGTCTGTATTTAGGGTTTCTTTACGGTGATACTTCTTTACGGTAATATACGTTCATGGGTATCGATTAAGAACTTTTTTAATTTTGAGAAATTATTAAAACATTTAATTTTCACTTTCCGCTTAATCGAAATACTGTTTCCCTAGTAAATATGAAAAATTTTCGAATTTTACAAGAGATTTTATTACGAATTTCGGTTACTTTTTTTTCCTCTAACTGCACTTCCTATTCCCACTGTCGAGTCGCAGTCGAGAACTTAATAACGTCTGCACTTTATTGCGAAACTCGTCGTAATTATCATACTTGATGCTCCAGTCGCAGTCGGTATTCATCGGCCAGCTACAAAATGGCGAATGAGAAATTATGGCGCCGGGGGGGGGGGGACAGCAGTGATTACAATTACTAAACTCCTATCAAGAGTCTTGATAACGACTCGCTTGTAAATTCCTTATCTCGTACCAGATTGATTTGATAAAAAAAAAAAAAGTAAAGTTGAATGAATCCAAAAAATATGAAATTTGAAAATCCTTCGCTTCCTTAAAAAAATATTACAATTTCTTTTTTCAATTTGTCTACCATTACCTCTTATTTTCAACCAAGTCATTTCTCACTCTGCATTTTCTATTTTACATTTTAATATTCAAGTTAGCATCTCTATATCCTATACAAATGTATATATTTCCTATTAGACAGCATCTATCTGCATTATATAAATACGGTGCATGTATTGATGTCCTGTATAGGTATATATAAGCCCAGCACGTATAATTCAGTTTTACCCTGAAACGACTCATTTATATGCGTTCGTTTGATTGAATCTCTCCCTTCTCCCGTACGTCTCTCTTTCTGCTTTTCTCTCCTTTCTCCACATTCGCTCCGACGCTTTCACCACCCTCGTCAACCCCAACACGGTTAGCTGTTTCAATTTCCCCTAGCCGCACAGAACCGAAAGACGTCCCCATCCTGTCCTCTTTGCTCTCCTCTATCTCCCTCTCTCTCGCTCTCATTCTCACACACTATAACATTATCTCCTTTGCCATATAAATTCGTGACGTCATCATTTGTTAAAAGCATACAAATTATGATAAGCATTATCAATGACGAATGCGATGATTTTTCTATCACGCTAACTTGCCAATCAATTTAGCAACAAGAAATTCAGATTCTATTTGTACGTGACTGGTACCAAAATATTAGGTCATCAACTTCTACGTGAATAATGGATTGGCCGTGCTCATTCGTGACTGAGGATCTTTAATTATCAGTACAATTAGACCCTTGGTCATACTAATTAAAGTAGTCATTGGAAGTTATTGGATTAATGCTCCGCTGAGAACATTTGAACTGTTACGCCGCTACCGCTAGAATCGTTGCCGTTTTACGCTCGTTGAATCGTATGAATCATGCTTAAGGTTTTATTGTGTATAAATAAAGAAAAAATTATTTTTATCGTTATAAAATATTTCATTACGTACTAGGAATTTGGCTTTCAGTCATTCTATTAATTTCTCAGCTAATTTAAATTCGATTGATTATTCGTGCACTTAATTAATAAATTAAAGCCTAAGATCCTAGTTCGAGCTTCAGTTTGTACAATGAAATTCGAGATAATCGTTATCGAATACGTTACTTGCAATATGGTTACATTGTATTCGAAATGTCCTGTTGGACGTAATTTTTTTTGCATTTACTAAAGTTAAATTTGACTGATGTACATACATGATGTATATACGTATCGAAGCGAACACCAACTGTGATCACTCGTAATGCAGTTAATGACCGGAAACATTGAACGATCAGCTGCGTAATTAGAGACTGCAGTTAACAATTGAACCGTCCTCGTTCCGAAACTTTGGAAATAGTGTAATAATTGGTAAAATAAGTTTTGCCTAAAATTGAGAAAAAAAAAATCTTGCATCGTACGATCGAATCGTCAGACCGAGGGTGGATGTAAATAAATTTTATTTTGTGACGATAACGTGTTGAGCTACCGTGCCAGTAAAAATGATCCCTTATCGATTGATTCGCATTCGATCTTTATGACGTGTGGTTCAACCGAGTGGCTTTATTGTCCAATGCACACAAGCGCCATAACGGAAACAGTTATTACAAGACATTGCCTCGTACGTGCGGACGAGCTTGAAATCCGAAACTGTAATACTCGTATACACTGTTACCTTTAGTATGTTCTGCTGGTCTATCTTGTTGTGCAGTAGTAACTATCTTTTTCTTGTCTGGCTATTTCATAGCTAATTCTACTGAAGTTCCAACCGGTATCACGCATATAGACGAAGACTATAATTTTTTGCGAGAAATACTTAAATTACTGTAAGAGATGTCTAGGTGTTTATATGTAGATTTGAATTGAATTTTGATAATGTGACAAGATCACAGCTGCGATTTCCTATACCTTAAACAGTAATAATAGACCGTATCGAAAAACGAAATTGGACCCTCTTTCAGTTTGGATCCTTGAAATCAATATGTTTCAAAAAAGAAGCCCTTGAAAACGTGGTTAATTGAATCGAAAACTTTTAGCTATTCAAAAAAAAAATATTTGGGTAAATGTGATTTGATTTTTTGAATAGAACCGAAACCAAAATCGATCCATATCTTTTTTCTTCTCTATGAGGACGCGTATAAGGGATGAGACAGCTCATTGTATCGCCAGCTGATGCTTTCAAGGTGTGTGTGCGTGTATAGGGAATCAGGTACATAGGACCAAGCCCAACCTTCGATGACGAAGTTTAATACGGCCGGATGACCGCGAGAGGGTTGGTTTGGGGTCTTCGGTGTCGATATAATCGAGAGGTTTGCTCGTCATCAAAGTGCCCTGGGCGTCGCGACGAGCAGCCCTCGTTAAGGCAAAAACGCGCGAGATGATGGATGGATGCTAAATTGCATTAATTAAATCCAGCGTGACACCCTCGGCCAGCTTGGTATCAGTCGGCGGTGATGCTCGGGACGTGATCGAGGCGTGAGGTATTTGACGGGGTGTGGGACACTTTGATCATCACAAACTCCCGTGTCTCTTTAACCATCCGTCTATTCACCCACCCACTGACCCACCCTGTCTACCTAGAGTGAATCCTACCTGGCTGCTTGGCTACCTTGTACTTCAGCAGCTGATCGTGTTACTCTGAGGTTCAGTGAACCTGGACCAAATTTTGAGACTTAATATTTATGTCTACGTGGGGACTTATAAATAGATTTGGGTTCGTAAGGGTACTTTTGCATATAATTATTATTATAATTAAGATTATTTTTGGTTTTGATAGGCTTGGTATTTTTTGGTTGGGTTTTGGTTCGTTCGGAGGTCTATGTTACACTGTAAAACCTTACGGGTTGACCCTTTGATCCGCAACCGATTTTATGATCTTTGACCTGCTGGTATTTGTAGTGATTCTCTTTGTCTGTCTCTTGGAACAAAGCTTAGGCGGGTGGCCGTTTTCTTTATAGTAAAGAAAAGGACCAAAATGGGTATCAGGGTGGTTCTTTTTTATTGTGTAAATTTAACGTTTCTTTGACGTCTTAGCGCAGGTATATATGATTCTTGGTAATGGAAACTTGAGCCGATTTTATGGAATAAAAGAATAACGTATCGGATCGCGGCCCTTAGCGAGGTAGAAATTAGGTATGGCTTCTCAAATATTAGGTTCAACTTAGTGAAACTCCGATCACGATTATATTAGGGGTGCGAGTGAAGTTAGCGAAATTTCCCATTGGTAGGGGTTAAAATTCTTTACGAATCTCGACAAAATTTTGGATGAAAAAATGTTGAAGTTTGTTACTACGTAAAACAATCGGATTCAGTCAATTTTCCACGGTGTTTATAGAATCATATACATAATTAATACTTTTTTTATCATTGTTCAGAGCAAAGAAATTAAATTGGACACAATTTTCCTGATGAGTTACAGCATGTTTTTTGATTGTAAAATTAGTGCAAACTATAGAGACGAGTATTGAAATTTTTTTGACAGCTTCAGTCTTAATTAAGTCTACGCTAAATTACTTTGAGCTCTTTTATATAATGTGGCAAAATGAAATAGCGGCTTGTGACAAAAAGTTCAAACAATCTGCTTCGCTAATCCGTTTCACGGTGAAAGGGATGCTTCGCGCTATATAGGTATACTGAAAATGTTTAAGTATAAATCTTGGAGAGAACCAGAGGATGCTCTTGATCTTTTTCAATGATAAATATTTTTCGATTCGCTTAAGAGTAATGGAGAGGGTTGAAATTATCCTTTCTTATGATACATAAGTACTGGGGATCCGCCTTGCACCCCTCATTTATCATTTTCAATGAGGATATCTTTACTGTTACCAGCACGGCCATCTTGAAAGGGCTTAACCCAAAATAACTGAAGTGCAATGATAAAATACTCGTGGTATAATAAAATAAAAATTTTTCGAGTATACTTCAATTAATATTAT
This sequence comes from Trachelus iudaicus, assembly GCA_030142595.1. Classification (NCBI taxonomy): domain Eukaryota; kingdom Metazoa; phylum Arthropoda; class Insecta; order Hymenoptera; family Cephidae; genus Trachelus; species Trachelus iudaicus. The sequence continues at coordinate 284,873 of JARQTH010000357.1, read as the reverse complement.
TTCATAAAGATTTGTCCTCTAATTCTTTTTTGATAATCTGGATTGTTGAATTTTTTTTTAATATATTTTTTATCGCCATAACTTTCCTCTTCGTCTATTACAACGTGGCTTGAAATGAGTTATCAGTATGGATGACGAAATGAAAATGGAAAAGACACAAGGGTTGTTTTCACTTAGATGTAAAAGGGTGATGAAATGGCATCCTCATGCAATTCAAAATAATTCCAACTGAATTCAAGAGGTCTGAGGTCTCTTTACCTTCAACCACCAGTATCCACACGAACTGTAAGCTGGCTCCTTAGAAAAGCCGTGCGAGATTTTCTCCCTTTGTTCTAATATTCTTATGACTTCCTTTTCACAATGAACAACAAAGGAAGTGCTCACTGTCCCGTAGAAAACCAGTGACAAAACTGTATCTGGACTTTGTACTTTCTCGGATGCTGTACATAACTTCATCCCCTTACCGCATCTTATTCAACTACAAGAGGGGTTTCGCATTAGCATATCGACTTATTCATATCCGCTTGACTCCGTCTTACAACTCCCTTAAAGAAGAAGAAAAAAAAAAGAAAGAAGAAACGTTGCAGCTACCTATAGATAACACTGAGAAGAAAGTAAAATAAAAGTGTCAAAAATTTGAAAATGAAAAAATATTAATTTATTACTATTTTAGGTAAACTTTTATCGGTGAACCAAGAATTTTATTTTTTTAAATAATTATAAATTATTCATTTAATTAATTTACTAAATTTTTCAAAATTATCAAAATATTCACCCTTATCCATTTGAATGTAGCATAGGAGACTGATGCACTTGGTAGTAGTCGAGAATTCGGATTGGACGGTATACGTGGATTATATAGTCCGTGAAGCGAGTACAGGCGTCGGAAGCGGAAACAGCCGAGAACAGCCGAGCTGCTCCGAAGCGGCTTCAACGCGGCAAGCCATGAAAGAGGGTAACAGTTCTGCCGCGGCCTCTCGAAGTGGAGGATCGTTTCGTGCTGTGCTGCGGAATTATCCAAAATAAACGCGTGTCATCCTCAAGCAATGTCTCGATAGTCGTTCTCACATGATCTTAATAATAAATATAATAAATGCGTGTAACCTAAGTAAAGTATCGAGTCAAAGATACAAATGAAGATCATTAGCAATAAAAAATCCGACGATGTACATTTGATAGAAATCATTTGGTGATTATCAAAAATACTCAAAGCGTCGATCAAGCTCGTGAACCAAATGTGACATTACGCGACGGGTACCTTCCTTTATATTTAGTTGCCGTCGATTTTCTAATTTACTCTAAATCACAAAATTCAATGACACAGTCTTCAAGATTTTTATCGCGTTTACACGTTACATTTCGTCTGAATTTATTTGCCAATTTGCACGGTGCTCCGAATGGGATATGAAACGGTGACGCAACGATCCTTTGTGACTAGGAAAAGTAGTAACGTACCGTGTGCATTATACTATACTTGTTGTGAATAAACAGTGATATCGATAGTGGCCTGATAAGAAATAGTTAAACATTGACAGAAGATAAACCCAGTACAGAAAAGTGCTCTGGACGTTCGAGCATTCGATCCGCAGTATTTAACCAGGGCTTGAGGAACAGTGGATAGTTAAAGGAAAAAAAAAAAAAAAAGATAGAGCACGAATTTTTGCTTCATCACTCAGAAGAAGGAAGCCCGAGCCTTTCCTGTTCACAGGGAAATTTTTTTTTTCCTTCTCCTTTATTTCTATCTCTCGTTCCTTTTTCTCACGGATTTTACCTGCCACCAGAATTCCTTTGTTCCATCGAAAGACCTAGTGCAGCCGAGTTCATACCTGGCGAACCGGACGACGCACTTTAAACCAGTGAACGTCCGTCTGCTCGCATTGCTCGAGGGGGCAACAACCACGGCACAAGAAAATTCAAGGCCAAATTGTCTAGAGCCGTGACCGGTCTGCCTCGTGCGTGAATAAATCAGTACGAGCCGAGAGCATCCTGCGTTTCTTCGCGTGGATAAAAGAGCGAAAAGTCTGAGGACAGAGAATGAAGTGAGAGGGAGAAATTGCTCAAACGATCTAAAGAAATTGGTCCGAGACTGATTTTGGCTATCGGTAAATTCTTGTGCAGCTTTGTCGCTGTCGAGGACGATTTGCTCCTACCTGGATATTCTTGTTGAATGTGTTGCGAAGGGTCGAGAAAAATGCGTCGAAAATTACCGGATGTGATGGTGCTTGTGAAGGCAGCTGTTCTGGCAGCTGTTCTCTGCCAGCTTGGAGTCCTGGCGAATAGACCGGCAGGAGCTCATGCTGGACACGCATACTTTGAACAACCCTGCTGCGGACGTTCTCATCTGCGTCATCATAAAGGTTAAGATTTTAAATGATTTTTTAAAATAAATTACCTAAACAAAAATTTAAATCCCTCGTGACATGGATACATTCGCAAGCCGTAGAACGGTTTTTTTTTCATAAATCAACATTTATTTTCAACCCACTGCATTTTTCTAATCTACATTTATATGTCTCTGATAAACGTAGGTAGGCCATGTGGGTAGATGAAATAATTATTTTTTAATGGAATTTTCTAATTTTCCAAATTCTATCTAATACCGTCGTATACTTTTGGGTTAATTCTAATTTTTTATATCTATATTGTACAATCGTTGAAATTTTCGAGATGCTTATTTAAATTACCGATGGGATTCTACAGGGAAATATTTTTATATATGCAATGATAATACAGCTATGTGAAAAGTACTTTCAAAAACCCATTGGCATACATCACCAATATTATCTTCGCGCTGCCACACGATATTACTGGGGTTTAGATGCTGGGACTGACTTCATTATAGTGCCGAGGGAGAGCAGCGTCGAATGGAATGTGGAATGGCTGGTGTGTGTGGATGCTGAGAGATGTGGCCCGCGTTGTATTCCTATGGACCTTTTCTCACTCTGTTCCTTTACTCTACGCTCACCGGGTATATCTCACCGGTAGGATCTCTCAGTACCAATTTCCAGCATACCTATTTCACGTTATATCAACAATGTACATTGAATTTAGTACGTTCGCAAGAATAGACAGAGAATGAGAAAGCACACTGGATCTTTACAGTCACGAAATACGCTTGTCAATTGTGTTTCTTAACGAGGTACTTCAAACAAGGGAAATACACTGAAAGATTATTTCTCTTAGTTTGCCTTCCTGCTCCGTTGCATCGATTCGCTCTTAAAAGTAGATAGAACCATTAGAAATCTTACGAAAAAATTGTTCAGGGGGTCGCGTAATGTCCATAATATTTTTTATTTCATGGTGTTGAAGATTTTTGTGGGTTTTATGGAATTTTTGGTATATTAAAAAATTTTCTTTTCAGATAATTTTTATTCAAGGTCCCTAATGTACCATATTTGGTATGTGAAACCGAGTGTATCTGTAGTATTATAGGAGGATGATCAATCGTAAGCCCTCGTATCGGATCTCTGGTAACTAACCAAACGGATATTAATTCCGACGCGCTTCTCAAACCGATCCATTAATCCAATTTGCGAGCATATATACACGCGCATATCTCCGTGAAATACAGTTGGTATCGCTGTCGATACACAGGAAATTATCTGGGGAATTTTGAATAGATCAAGACCAGATTGATTTTTACATTAAAAAATTTCTCTCTTGCACCTCGTGCGTCAATTTGTCTCTCTGGATTTTATATAATTTTTAAAAATGATTTCTGTAACACTCTTTTTCTACATTTTATACCTCTTTTAGTCTTCAGTCAATATCACACGAGTTCACGTGCACACCAAGTGCAAAGAATCTCGAAGGGAAGTACATTCTGAACATTTTTACCCTCTTGATTCAACACTCCCCCGTCTTTGACTACCTCAGCTAAATAAACTGCGGAAATGACGTTCCCCATTGAGCAGGTACTCCATATGCGTCTGCGAGCAGTGCGACAGTTTTCGAAAATACCAAATTACTTTTTATCACAACAAAATTTGAGCCCTCCCCTCTTTGTGAGAGTCCTCAAAGGAAGTTGTCCCTACGTGAATCCGTAATTCGGTCATGAACCGACATTGAGACTCTGAAGTGAAATCTTTGAGTGACGTTTGCCCGGAAGGAGCCACAGTTTCCGTCCTGATCCGATGGTCCTTCCAAACGAGAAAGGGACGGAAATCGGGGAGTAAGAGATTGAAGTCCGGGTACTTAAGGAGGAAAGAGTTGGCTAGGGGGAAAAAAAATAGAGAAAAGAAACCAGAAGTAGGAGACCCAACAGACATACCTCGAGTGGTCTCTCTCCTCTTTGGTCAGGGACCTAAAGATTCCAAGATTAAAAAGTACGAGAGGGAAACACAAGGGATGCTTGTCCCTCGTGACTTCACTTTTTCCCTCTGCCATTTTTTCCCCTTCTTTCCCCACTTTCCACGTTCAGCGTCCTCTGACGTTTCCTACAAGACATACTAATGACCGGAGTGCACGCTGACGTCATACCATATGCGAAAACCGGTACTGCGCTTATGTGAATATCTGGCAATCTGACTCCATTCATTTGCTATTGACTCGTCCCCATGCTGCTTTCTATGGGCTTCAAGGACTTTGACATCTGCTACGAGATTGGCAGCCACCTTCGCCGATAATAGCACGAGATGAGGGTTGGTGGCTTAGGTCTGGTTAGGTAACCCATAAATCTGTTTCGCTGATTTTGAATCACCCTGTAGAAACATCGAACTAATCCTGTTGGTTGACAGTGATTCAAGCGGTTTGTCATTCGCGTCGCAGCACACTAAACGTAGGCGCCATACCAATTGCTTAAGGGTACTTGGTCCTAATTGTTTGGACAGTAGTAAATTAATTTCTTAATTATAAATGCATTTAGAGTACGTGAAACTTAAAAAATTCATTTTCAATACAAGTTCGCCAGTAATGGTATAACAGTTCAATCTAAAATCAACATTTTGATCACTGTACCGTCGTTTGCGTAAGTTGCCAGTAGTAGCAATTATTTCGATAATTATTCCATTAATTACTTCTGTCGTGTATATTCGAATTTGTAAAAACATGTATAAATTAGAGAAAGCCTTAATACAGCTTCTCCCGTTCACGAGCGATTATCCTGGAAATAGCGTAATAATAGTAATAATAATAATAACAGTACCGGGCGACTCGTCTCCTAAAGAGACGGAAACGACGTGTTTCCATTTATAAACGTGTCAGCGCTCAGCAAACATAGAAACACCGAAAGGGGAAGCTCGACGTTTTTTTTCGGCATCGAAAATTCGTCCCGACGTCGATGGACGCTTCCCTGATGTACGCATTGGCTCGTATATCATTATATATACACTGCACGCGTAACAACGTTAAATGAACTCGCTTAAGGAGTCGAAGATCATTTTTGTCTTTCTTGACTATTTGGCTGTTATAAAAGTTAAATGAAAGAGGTGCAAATGCCTACGCGAGGTAGTCTCCTATAAAGACAGTAGTCTGTTTTATGTCCCAGTAGGGTTACTACTTGTCGACTCCTTCCCTCCGTGAGAGAGTTGGAGAGGGGGATAAAGGGAAGGGGGGGGGGGAGAGAGAGAGAGAGAGAGAGAGAGAGAGAGAGAGAGAGAGAGAGAGACTGAGAGTCACAGAGTTTTCTAAGCATTCTCGGTAACCGTGAAATTTGCAAGAGGCGTCGCGACGCTTTGTGCAGACGTGTATTCTCGTAGCGGTAGGGTCTCGTCGTAGACGCTTTACTGGAAAAGGATAATGAGACCGTAATGCCCCGCTGAGATATCCCGAAGCCTGAACGTTTAATGGAGCAAAATGTTGGTCCCATAACGATATGATTTTTTCATAGCCGCAAAAGTTCAGTCGCTCCTTTGCGCTTTGCTCGAATTTCGTTTTAAGTATATTTTTTTCATTTGGTAAAATTTTTCAAAATTTTTATTCCAGTTGATTTTGAGTTTGCGGACTTTCTTTTTTAGATGATGTGCGTTGATCAGCCATTATGTAGGATTCAATCGCTCCAATTGTTTATGATTTTTATGGTTTCATTACTATTCTTGTAACGTCGCTTCGATTCTTTCGCTTGGACTTATCTCTCATGGAAACGGGTCTTCATGATCCTAGGGTACACAATACCCAGACGGGCTAATTGCTTGGGCTGTATCAATAAGCACGCGTATAAACGCTTATCCGAAAGTTTCGGGGCACGTTAGCAAATAGAGGGTTAGTCACCTAATCGCGCCTCTTCGTATTTTCATCGGTTCGGGATAACTCGGGTTTGTCTTCGTGCCTTTTCGGTCCTTGCAAAAGTTTAGGAGACCGACAGATTCCTCGTGCCACTCTCTTATACGTTGTTTCGATGGTACTGGAGAGGCTGGGACATAGATACACCCGTCCACCCTCTTTCTCGTGAAGCTGCCCCTGGCTCTACCCCTGGCATCGCCGGATAAAACCGTGGGGGGTTGTACATTCACTCTTCGGCGAGGGGTAGGTCTTCCACGTACTCCAAAGTTATCTTGGAACGAACCCCTACTACCTCTTGGTACAAGGCAATGGTATCTACCCGCAGTAAAATGCATATCTTTTTTTTTCTCCTAACCAAGAAGGAAATTGAATCTTGCTTTATCTGAAATAGCGATGGCGTTTTGGTTGTCGAAGGAAAAAAAAAAAAAAGTTTGAAGAGCTTCACGTCATCGTCATCGTAAAACGACTTGCTTGATGAAATTGAATTGATTTTTGAAAATATTGACATAAACTTACGATCGAATTTTTTTTGGGAAACTTTGTATTTAATTTTCATTATTTCTTTACGTCAGTTTCATTAGGTTCGCACTCTGTAGTAAAAGTCGTGGGAATCATGTGGTTGATCTAGGTCAGGCACCACGTGGTCATCACATGTTTTCTCTTGGAGTCTGCTATGAAATTGATGAACCATAATTTCTTGATGACTCAATTAAGAGGAAGATCGGTCGTTGTCTTTTATTTAATTATTTCTATAGTTTTCAGTTATTATTAGGAATATTGAAATTTGATTAAATACACAATTAATGCCGATTAATTTATTACGGTTGAAAAGTCATTATAAACTTTGGATCATTTGTGTCGCGTATCACTTGCAACTGACTGCTATCGATTTTTCCCTGCTCACGTGCGTCCCAGGAAATTTATTTTAAGAATACGGCAGTTACTACGTATTCCATGGCTGAAGTGTAACTAGAGGCAGAAGAAGTTTTCGTCGAGGGTAACAATTTTATTGAAATTTCATGAGCCACGTTTCCGCAACGTTTTATAACCCGCCTAGCGTTTTCCAAGCTGCGTAAATCAGACGCGTGCGTGTTCTTCGGTTTGCATGCAGGTATTCGCCTCCTTTGTAATTCTCAACTACCGTACCAATACCCATGCAATTTCAGATTGCACGGCTCGAAAAAGATATTCCTACTATTGCAGTATAAAAGTTTGAAAAATTCAGATTCAAAATTATCGCCAGCACTTCTAGACATATTTTTCACATGGGCCACATAGTCACTGATCCTTATACCTGGGAAATTTAAAAATTCTTAGTAAGCATATTTTGAAAAAAAAATTTACAGTTGTTCACCCTTCGTACCTGAACGTCCCTGCTTACCTGGCCCTGATGACAGGTTAACTAAAAACCCTTGGGGTCATAAATGAGGATACTAGAATCATGAGGAGACAGTATGCACGGTATCCAATGGTGATTACCGGAAGAGAACAAAGGGTAATTTGAAGTTGGCCAGCCTGGCCTGAAAACGTCGCTGCGCCAGGAAAGAATTACTATAACCGTTGATTCGCTTGTAATAGTCGACAGGGCCGGTTAATGCTTTGTAATGATCGACCAAGGGGTCGAGAATCACCCCTCGTGACTACCTGTATCAACGTAACAAGACCGCATGGCTCCATGAAATCTCATGGGCTTTATACCTATATCTGTTCGTTACGCTAAGAAGCGGAAGCTCGCGTTTCGTCAAGTTTACAGTTGCGAATTGCAGTTGGTAGAAATGATTAAAGTTTAAGAAATCTATACGAGGGTAACGTGTTAGAAATTTTTGTCATTTCTCCAATATTTTCTACCGTTCCCATTAACCGCGAAATATATCTAATCAGTCATAACATTTTTTTTAAATTCTTCGTACTATACCTCGGTTAGCTCAGATCAGAACCAGGGCCAGGAGTGTCGGTGCTGCCGTCCAGACTGACGGAGGCTGAATGGGGAAGAATACAAAAAAAAATAAAAGCGTCGCACATGCCACCAGCGAGAAAATTGCAGCAGGCTGCAGCCCGGCAGCAGTTGCAACACTGCATTTCTTAATTGTTTCCTAACAAGAGAAGTTGCCACTTGGCACCATTTGTTGGCCTGCCTCACCTTCTTCATTCCAGCCGCGACACTCCATGTCGTTAGTATCATCTCTTAGTTGTAACCCGAACCACCTTTTACCTACCTTACCGACAGAGCTACAAATTCGTTGGCACTCCCGTAGGAAGTTGCGCCACGTTAACGCGTGATTAGATCGCGTATGCACACTAACAAGTGGATTTTACATGTTTGCCAATGTTGAGGAAGAAAATTTTGAAATCACGTACCAACGAACGAGCAAACCAACTGAAGTTTGCTGCTGCTTCACTGAGATCCGAAGGGAAATTGTGGATGAATCCATATGGCGAAAAAACCTAACTGAATCCTCGTCTGACACCTTTTATTTTTCGTTCCTGCGGTGGCATTTGTGGCGTTGTTAAAGGACGGGCTACTGGGAGTTTCCAGGCTTTCGGTTTTGCACCGGATATACCATCCGGAACCCGTGGTTATTTGGATCCTCCTGGGAGTGGTTGACTGTTACCATTTTACAGTGGGATCCAGCGTGGAAATTGTTACCGAGACGAATCCTGGGAATTGTCAGGATATAGGTGAAAAAGACGTTTTTGACTTTTGTGACTCTTTTAAACTTCACAAAGACAACCAGTGGCGAACTGAGGAACGATTACAAAATTTTAATGACGTCTTTTTTAATTTGATTTTAATAATTTGATTTTAAAAATATATCTTTGCTGAACCGCACCTGGTCTGGGTAAGGGTTGATGATCTTTCGTTCTGTGAACAAAATCTATATGATTCACTTACGATTGTACATTCTTGTATTTACGTACACGTTTACAAGGCTGCAACCATAAAACCGGTTTAACTCGTCCCCACATTCCTTCATTCATTCTTCTTTCCTTCACTCCTTTCATCTAACTTTTTCCACCTTATTTTCCTCTCGTCATAGTTTTACTTTACGTTTCCACTATCCTCTTCCTCATGGACCCACCTAACGCTTGCGTCATCGTGCCGGAAGGTGGGTGCGAATTCCGATTCGATTTCCGTCGTTACCAAAACTATTTTTCCGCTCGGTTAATCTCGACCTCGGAATTCATTGGCTGTTGAAAGCTTCTGGTACTTGCTCTTTTTTCCTCATTTTTACTTTTTCTTTCAAAAAAAGTACTTCTATTTTACTTTTGCATCGTACATTCGCATGTTTCACCGTGGTAATTATGCATAGGCAGATACGTAGGATGATATATATATATATATATATATGTGCGTAATGAAACACGAGATACGGTTAGTAAAAATTGAACTTCCAGTTTGAATGTAAATTTACGAGAATTTCATGCAAAAACAAAATACTTTTATTTTCCAATGTCTTTTATGTTCATCTTCCTCTCATATTACTTGCTGATGCTCCTACCATGATCGTTCACCAGAATGTCTCGTTCGCTATCCTGACGAATCTTCGGTGCTTTATCAAGTTGGCTGCTTGCAGTGCACGCTTTACGATCCACTCTTACTCGGACGGATCGTAATTTTCAGTGCCGGAAGAAATCGCACTTTGAGAATCGTAGTAACACCAGTGGACAGTACACGGTGTCACGTTCCACGTATATTATTTGTTAAATTAAAAATGTTCTACCCCTTTATTTCCTTCTTTTTCATCTTCCCGCGTCATTTCCTCTCTCTTTCTCTCTATCATTATCTCCGCCATTGGCAATTCCTCGAGAGTCAAGTCGGTAATTGGAAATTTTTCAAGGCACTCATCTACGCGTGGTTAACGGACCGGAAGTGGAAAATAAACCGGAGGGCCAGACCGCAAAACTTGGAGATTACTTCGTTTTCCGCGCTGTTTACCCGAATTCATAAAACTATTTCACGCGAGATTCGTGAGCGCGGGGCTTAGGGTCGGTAATCAGGACTAGGAAATGCCGGTAAATGAGTATACGTATATATGTAAATATTTTGGAGGACACCACTTTTTGCTGGAATTTTTCTTTTTTATTTGCACCTACACCGATGCACGTGCTTAGATATGTATTCTGTATAATTATAACGATTAATCCTTCTGCGCTCTGACAGTGAGAATCTTCAAATGTGTAAATACCAGATTTAATTAAATTACAAATAATTTCCTAGGGATCTGCTCCAGCACGCAGGTTCTTGCCATAAGTGTTCTCGCTGTCGAGAGACTTCCTAGTACCACTTCCGCCTATTAACTTGGGATGTACGAGAGAGGTTTTAGTGTTAGGAGTACTTAGAGAATTTCGAGTGAGGGTTGTCTTCCCGTATAATGCTGAATGGGTTAACAGTTTCTCAGAACATAAATATTGCTTAACGGGTTTCTTGGGATTTGTGGAATTTTTGCATTTTGTTAGGGTGGGGTTTTTTTTGGGGGGAATTTTATAAAGAGGTAGTTTCGTCTTCCAGAAGAGTGAAGTTATCAACTTGTAGCGAATGAACGAGGAAGATTTTCTTTTTCCCCCTCTCTCTCTCCAGTTGCCTGACAAAAATCAGTTTCTTCAAGAAAATTTAAAAAGGTCTCTTTTTTTTCTTTTTCTTTGATTGACTCCCTTGTAGCAACCGTGTACGACCGTGCCAACTTTATTAAAAGTTTCGCAGCACGACGTCGAAGCGGCTAAATTAAGATATGATTTCGTAATTTAAAAAATTTCTTCATTCCAGACTTTCGCTGGCTGTCACTACCCTCCCTTACTCGTTTAATTATTTACAAAAAATATATATATATAATCGAAATATGTATTTGACGTCGTTGAGGGAAAATCGCCACTCTGCTCGCATAATCATAATTTTCAGCCAGCTTTACGCAGTTCGCACAAATATGTTAATTAGACGGTGATTGAGTTCCGTTTCACCTGAAGGTTCGTAATTTTTGATTGACTTTCTTTTATAATGTTTATCCTCAGCCCTTTTTTCAATTTTACTAAAAAAAGCCCACGTTGATCATTTACTTCTTTCGTTCATTAATATTTCTCTATTAATCCAGAACTTTATAAACACATCTACTTTTGCATGATTTTCGTTTCCAATATGTCCTAATCTCATAGTCGTTGTAAATGGTGTCTTTGAGGGAAATAAATGTCTTAATTGCCCTGTCGAATCATACTTTGGAGCAGCTGGACATATCTTTTATCGCTTTACTGATTAACATGACACTTGACTGGAGGTAATTTACAAAAATTTTCTAGTCGTAATTTCCACTTCTCGAATCCCTTTGGAATTTCAACGTCCATCTCCTTATCTTATCTGTACTGACCTCTGCAAGGTACACACCAGCTGGAAAGTACGTACGTCGCTGGGATTACTTTTAATGGATCCAGAAACATTTTAAACGGAACCAACCGCTTCGTTCAGCGTTCGAATTGCCCGGCGAACGAGGTACGAGATAACTTCCTTTAGGACTGTGATTATCGAATTACAACTTGGCGTATTTTTTTTTTCATTCTTTATCTCGCTACTCACCGACTCGAATAGTTAATACGTTTTATTAACGTCGATTGAGAAAAATTTAGAACGTAACCAATCAATATTACCTCTTATTTTTTAACTTCTCGTTGGCCATTTTGCAGTTGCGCAATCGTTAATTCGCCAAGATTTTTTGTCATTCGTTACGTCAAATTTTTTTAAGATTCGTTTTCAATTTGTTTCAAGTTTTCCCTTGACGTTTCATCATCCTGTTTCAAGTTTCTCCTGTCTCTTTCCCTCATTTTTACTGGCTCCTCCATTAAATGGACAATCAAATGATTCGAAATCCAATTTAATTCTCGTTCACACGAGAAAGGAGGGAATGAACGGTGCCGAGTGTCCTGAAAAATTACTGACGTCCTATTTCCTTCCGTTTTCAAATCGACTCTCGCTCCTCGTTTTTCATTTCTCCCACCTTTCCTTCATTTCTCTTCGGCAAGCGTCAAATCATTTACGATCGTCTCAACAAATCCACCTCGGTAATCAACTACCAGCCAGTATTTACCGTCTGTCGTGATAGCTTTTGATGCTCCTTTTTTTTCAAAGTTAGCGCAATCTTTGAGTTCCTGAGAAATAATTTCATCCCCTTTAAATACCAGCCAGATGGCTCTGTACCGGCTTTTTAGTAATCAAACCAGACTACTTAAACCATCTATTAAAAGTATACATCTTAGACTCCCGAGGCAGTCGATATATTTCAACGTTGTAAAATACTGAAGAAAAATCCCTAAGGTTGTTACTGTCATTTCTCATAGTTTGAATGTATTTCCGTTCTTTTTCATCAAGTTCATCGTGCGCAACCGGTCACGAACTCTTGGGTCATAGACTAGCTAACTGGAACTAGGCTGATTCGTATACGTAAAATTCATTTCATGCATATTGGCTACGACACCCTGCATCTAGCAGCTACGACGTCCCGATTGAGAAAGACCTGTTACTTTCGCACTTCAAATATTTTTCACTAATATTTATCAGCCGGTTTTGCATAAAATTCCTAAAATTTACTGTCTATAAAAGGACCTATTTTTGAGTTTCTCACTTTCCTTATTTCACTCCAAGCCAATACCCGTGCGCTCCCTGCCCGTTATTGTAGTTAACGTCTAATCGTTATCGAAACCTGAGGTCATCCTCGTCTACCCGTCCGCTGGGGACGGAACTGTTACCGCTAGATGATGATAATCTAAAAGAGCTTTTTCAGGTCAGTCTTTTGTTCCCGGGATGTTACATGCTTTCGTCGCGTGAAAATTGCCAAGAAAACGAGAATGGCGGAGTCGAGATGAATGATCCAAAAAAAGGTCTAGACTTGAGGAAAAAGTGCGATAAGCCCTCGCACCCCCGTCCCTTCCAGCGTGCATGTTAAAGATGATGTCGGGGATGACGTCGCCGACTCCCCTGCTACAGTCTAAACATGGCACAGAGTCTCATCTGGTTTAAGAGCAACACACACGTGTCACGTGGAACGCGCATTTTAAAAAGTCATCCGTGTATCTCGGCACGAGATGCCCCGTGGGCGTGGCTTGGCGCGAAGAGGGGTAGAGAAGAGGCGCGGGACCAAAAATAACCTAGCTTAACCCGAAGTAGCTCCGGATCTTCTACAAATCGGATTCTGTGAGGGGATTGTAAATTTTTGCACTTAGTTTTGTTTACGTCACTAATTTTGAGTCATACGTTCATTTTTCTTGCTTCTCTTGGTATCCTCTTTCTCCGTCACACACTCTCGATCGCGACCGGTTTATTTTATTGGTTCCTTTTTTTCTTATTCCAATTTCGACCTCTCTAACTCCATCCAACTGTCGACCACAATAGATTTGCACTCCTGGGATACAACCAACTGGTTCTGGGTACTGTCGATTCGTATGTGGGTCAATCGAAAGCTGTCAGCTCCCGTGATAGATTTCGCTCAGGGTGGTCCCACCGTCGAATGACTTAATATTTGGTAAAAGATGTAAGGGCTTGAGTTGACGCGAATGGATTGCATCTTGATTAGATCATGATACAAATAGACGAGGTATAACCACTAGCAAACGTATTTTGGTCCGGACCGCGCAGGTCCAATGACGTGACGTTCGAAGTTAACACGATGCCACTACGTGCAACAAAGCCACCGCGACAGAACTCTCAATTAAAATGGTTCGCATAGAGATGAGTAGGGAGGTGCAGAACGCGCCGGTTTTAGAAGATACCAAAATCGTGAAGCTAAATCGTAGCGACGAGCCTGGAAGTAGGATTTTCTGATCGTTGCCTCCGTCGACAATGCGAATCTCATCGTAGTCGAGGTAAACATGAAAACGAACTTGCAGCTCGGCGGGCAGAGGTTCTCTGCTACTCACCGCTGATTCTCAAAGAAACCCTTAGAAGGAGACCGGGAACTTCTCAAGACCTATTGAAAAAGCCAATTGTTGAAAAACTTTTAAGACATCTTTAAGAAAGTGTAGTACCAACTTGACACCCGTGTAGCACCTCAATTTTTACTAAATATTATTGGATCCTGATTTACTTTCAAAATTTATTCAAAATATAAAATCGAGGCTAAATCAAAATTTCGCGGAACATACGGAGTAGATAAAAATTGAATTGAATTGGAATTGTGGAACATCGAAAATAAATTACGTTCAAAATTGAAATATTAATAAATTAGGTGCTTGGAACACTATAATAATTAATTAAATCTATAAAGTAAAATATTAACACTTAGAAAGCGGAAATTCTGGCCAAGCACATTTAGAAGTACTGGAAGTTGGAAGTACGCAGGACTCTGTGAGTGGGAGCAAGCGGATGGTCGGGGGAGCGTTTAAGGCAATGCCCGGACTCGGAACGCTCATTCTTCCTCGAGCCGGTCTCCTATACTGGTCTCTTGGAACCACCTCTCGTATCCATTTCCAACCTTTCTCTGTTTCTATATATTCTTTCTTCTTTACTTCCTTATTTCTTCATATTTCATTCTCTACTTTTTGATTTATCTCTTTCCTCATTTCTTCTCTACTTTTATACCCCTATTCCTTACTTTTCTACTTTTTAACTTCTTTATCTCTATCTTCTTTTTTTTTTTGTTTCACTCTGTTCCCTATCACTTTGTATTGTGTTTGTTTTACTTTTCCTATTTCATTGGTCGGGTCGAGCATATTTCTTCGAGTAGTCACATAAGGGTAGGTCTGGTCTTCGTCCGTACGTTTTACGTATCTTCTTCTTTCCTTGTTCCCTCAGTCCTTACCATCTCTCTTCTTCACTCGTCATTTTAAACAATCTTCCTCTTTTTCCTTTCAACAACATCATCCCTTTCTGATATTCTCTATTGCTTCCTATGTCTCCATCATTCTTCTTCTAATATATCCTTAAAAACTAAGGCCCGTACTCATACCTCTCTTTTAGCGTTAAGAGACGTCTATTAGTATCTCCTATCCTTTGTGTTTACAAAAGATAACAAAGGATAGGAGATACTAACAGACATCTCTTAACGCTAAAAGAGAGGTATGAGTATGGGCCTAAGTCTTTAAAATGTACTTTGGGAAAAGAAAAGTTCAAAGTCGTAGGGCACATAACATACAACACGAATATTATAATATATTACAGTGATATATGTATGTACACTTTTGCTTCGTATGCTGTATCATTATTGCATTTCTCGAATACATTATTTTGTAACACTTATACAAGTTGATGTTCTTTTACCCTCTACGAATATCCCAGAGTATGAATGAGTTCTGTCTCTCTCTTACTCTATTCCATCATAACAGCATCCTTTACCTCCTTCTCTTGCCTTATGCTTCGACACACCTTTTCTGCTATGCTTCATTTTCCCTACCATTATTTTTCATTCCATCTCTGCCATATTATCCGTATTCTGACTTTGCTTTTTCTTGATAAATAGTTCCTTCCAACAAAAAAATTAATTCGCTTAGGTAGTTTTTAGCTTAGCCGTATGTTGTCCGACATTCTGATTTATTTTACACATCCTGCGTTAATATTTCTTATCTTGAAAAGCATACGATTACATAGGAGGCTTCAGTCTATTCTTGAATTTCGAAACTACTCGAAATTGCACCTTTGAATAGCTGTATCTCGGAAAAGGTTTGAGATAGGGCTTTTTCCTTGAAATTTTTAAAGATCTCTTAACACAGAAAGATAGAATAGTCCATAGAAGAGACTGGCATAGGTTGGATTGCGATAGGGCTACTTTGAAAAAATTTCTGTACTTTTTGGTACATTTTGGTTCGAATTTTCGCCGGTAAGGGGGCAGCACCTCCTGGGCATAATAGGTGGCGCCATCTATGAGAGAACAAGTGAAC